>PVKS010002018.1:0-10536 GCA_004027875.1 Aplodontia rufa | reverse complement strand
CTTAATGCTAAGTGCCCCAAGAAAGTAGCCAAAAACATTCATGTGGTCATCACACTGGGGAAGTTTTTCATCATCATCAAATGGCAAGGCTGCTGGAGGAATAAGATTGGCAAAGCTTATACCATTCCCTGCAATGTGACTCCATGCTACTGCTTTGTTTTATTGCATCCAATCACTGTCCCAGAAGCACTGGCATCTTCTCAGTGCGTGTACACTGGAAATTGTTAATGATAGTTGCTGAGGATAATGTTACACCTTAGTCAAGAGCTTAACTTACACCTTGCCATTGTTGCTAAGCTCATGTTTAATGTCCTCTCCAAGACCTGCAGTTGTCTTAGATTTAACCTTTGAGAGAGAGATCATGTTCACCAAGATTACCTATTAGGAAATATTGACCATATTATAAAGATCCACACCAGGGCCACTTTGAAAGAGAACTCAGACTCTAGCTATAGTCACTGCTAACAGATTTTATACAAAAAATAAAAAAATAAATAAAATGGATTAGCTAAGAATAAATAAATGAAATGGAAAAAATCAAAAGAAAGGTTGATCATGTATTAATCACTTTATAGGTTTTGGTGATAAAATTATGATGCTGTAAGTAAATTTTTAATTATTATGAGCAAAGTGGCAATAATTAAGGAATGTGTATGGAAAAAAAATCTCATAGAAAAAGTAAAGAATGTAATTTGTAAGATCATCTCAAAACTGAGTAGTACTGTTATTTTTTTTTAAGAGAGTGGGACTCTGAAAGAGAAAGGGAGAATCAATTTTAGTTTTTCATGTGACGTTCATTGCTGTGACTTTTTTTTGTGTACGTAGTGCTGGCGTTCAAACCTGTGTCCTTACATACGCCTGTATATTATTTTTTTTCCATAGCAGGAGCTTGATAAAGTTAATTCTAAGGGGAGTCTAAGGAGAAGCAGTAAAAACAGGAGTGGTGTTCTTGGAAGAGTGTGATAACATGCAATCCAAGAAAAGATATGTTTTGAATAGACTGTGATCATGTAAGATTGCATGTTGAAAAAAATTAATAATAATAATTGAGGAGAGTTCTTATTAAATAATGAGTGGAGGTAAGGAGGAGAAAGTAAACAGTGTTTTGAGCAAATTTGTCCAGAAAGGAAAAATGAAAGATGGATTTCAGAGAAGGTAAAGGAATGTTTTTTGTTGTTGGATAAAAATTAAGCTGACTTTATTAACTTATAATAATGCACCTTGAATTTCCAAAGATTTCCCAAGGTTTTATATTCATTTCTAAATTATACAAAGGATGAAAGAATCATTCCGTCCTTATTTAATGTCAAAGGTACAATACAATGATTTAGGCAAAGAGTTTCTAAATTGGGAGTCTTAGCACCATTTCAAGATAAATTTGCTGACAGAATCTCTTTACATAATATATATATATTTACAATAAAGAGTACACTTGCAGACATTTTATCCAGGCAATTCAGAATAATAAATCTCATCTTCTTTGAATTTCATTAGTTTTATCATTTACTTAAATTTCTAACCTTTAATCTTCCTTTTCCTTATGTTATCCCAGATTGTGAATTATCTTTTTATTGATTTCTGCATATTCTCTTTTTATCCCTGATAATCATTTAAAAATTGATAAATGATAGAATTTTTCCCTGTTATGGGTTTAGTTTTTAAATGTTTTGGGTTGCCTTTTTTGGCTTATACAATTATCTTAAAACATTCATTTGTATACTTTTTGTTTCTAGCGCTTCTTTTCTGACTTTCAAAAATACAATTTTGTTTTCAAATGTCTTGTAACTACCAATTATCTACTACCACTTTTGGCATAAGAAACCATGAAAACAGTGCTTCCAACTTTAATGAGGACTACCTAAAATATTGGAAATTTAAAATAAATAACCAATGAAGATTCTAGTTTTTTTTTATAATTTCCAATTAATTTTAGCCACTTATCTGTTTGATTGGGATCCTTCTCATCTTGCTTTTCTGTGATCCCAACACCTAAAACATTTATCTTTAAATTTTCATGGCAAATTTTTGTAAACTTTGTTATTTGTTAGGGCCAGTGGCTCCATTCTGTTATTTGAAATTATGTCTGTACACTTTTACTCCAAGTCTGATGAGAATGGGGACATAGGCAATACCTTCACAGACAAATGCTTATTAAAATCCAAATGATAGGGGCTGGGGAGGTGGCTCGGCAGTTATGGTGCTTGCCCAGCCTGCACAAGTATGCAGGTTCAAACCCCAGCACCACCTACACAGCGAAGTCTTGGAACAATGAAAGCCATATGAAAAACTAAATAAAAAATTGTTTTTCTCTCTTTCTCTCTCTCTCTCTTTCACTGTCCCTCTCAAAAAAAAAATCCTAATGATAGCACACAAAATACTGAATTAGATATGCTTTGCAAGCAGCTTCTTAGGGTAAAAGACAAATAGACACAGTCCTTGTGATATTGGCATCCATGGGGGAATTGGTTTTATGAGCAACACCAAAATCTGAGAATGCTCAAATCTCTCATATAAACAGGCATAGTGTTTACATATAACTCATGTACATTCTCTCATAAATTATGTCCAAATTACATTTATTATTGATGCAATAAAAATTCTAGGCAAATATTTTCTATAATGTGATTTTAGGTAATAATAATGCAGAAAATTAGCTTGTGCTTGTTGAATACAAACACAATGTTTTTCCCGATATTTTTGATCTGTGACTGACTGAATTGACAGATTTGGAACTCACGGATACATATGGCTGACTGTGAGTTGGTGCATTTCATAAGCTGTATAACTTTGGGACATAAAACATGTGCAAGCATAGTTACAGCGCAAGGCATATAGGAACAAACTTATGGAAGTTCATAGGAAGTAAAAAAAATGTTACAGCACAGGGACCAAAAAAATAAGATTTCTTTTCTGTCGAAGACCAAAGTGGGTCAATCTAAAACAGAGGAAGGAAAGAAAACGTTTTAAGAAAGCACTGAAGCATAGCTGTAGACAAATAGAAAAAGCAGCAGCAGATAGACTAGTCTGACAAAGAGCTACAAGGGCAAAAGCTTTAGGGAGACTCTAAATCTAAGAAAACAGCACAACAGGTTCTCAAAATAGTGACTGCAGTTTTACGTCTGAAAATTTCTTCATGCCTTTAAAAAGAGGTAAAGGGTGTTATATTTATTTCTATCACATATACATAGTTAGTAACCTCTCAATAATTGGATATCTAAACATTGACAGAATACACAATTATAGATAATTACACATGCATCTATTATTAACCGGACTCAATGGTATGTACATTTAGAGATATTATATGCAATTTAAAAGAATATAAAATGTTCAGTCTTTCACTATGATCTCTTAATTTAGTAGTTTAGTGAATTTGAATTCTAGATTAATTAGATCAGAAATTCAATAAATCATCTTTGGAAAGTACCACCATTCATCTCTTAAACCTTAATCAGTGAGACAATATGAAAGATGTCTCTTGAACTTGATTTTTTTTTTTAAGAGAGAGGGACAATGAGAGAGACAGAGAAAGAGAGAAACAAATTTATTTAGTTTTTCACATGGCCTTAGTTGCTCTAACACTTAGTTATGTACGTGGTGCTGGGGTTTGAATCCTGGTCTTTGTGCTTGCCAGGCAAGCACCGAAATCACTGAGCCACTGCTCCAGCCCTGAACTTGATTCTTAACTGATTTCCAACATCACTCATTATTTTGCAGAAAAAAATCACTTACAGATTTGGATTAAAAACTTAATAAGTAGGAATAAATATAAGTTATGTAGGACTAAAGATTACTTATACACTTTTGTTAATTCCATGCGTGTTCTGTGTTACATTGCCTGTAATTAGTTATATTGAAATATTCTTGTCCAAGCTGATTAAAGTTGTATCTAAATAAAACTAAGGTAGAAAAGATGTAACCATGAAAATTAAAATAGCCTTGTGTTACATAATAATAATTACTGTTATGATTAATTAATATAATTGGAACACTGTGTCAGTTGTTTTATACCATTTTTTTGAATCTTGATAATGACTGTAAAATGAAGGTATAGTTATTACACTGTTTAATAAAAGCTGCAATGAAGTTTTAGAGTTAGAACTCTACCTAAGGACACACAGCTTGTTACAGTTGGCATGCATCCTATCTGGAGTTTTTGCTCTCTATAGCCCAAATAATGAAAACAAGGAAACCCAACAGAGACCTGGTAGAGAATACCAAACCCTCACTCCAAATTTAGTGTCTTGTCTGATCTATCAACTTCAGTTGTGGCAGGGAATATTAGGGCCTTCTTAGGACCCGTTCCATAACTGAGCATTGGCAGGTTGTCTGTTGTGCCTCTTGTAACAGTCTCAAAGCTCTGTGCTACCACAACTTCCATTTGCCAGCTTGACAAAGACTGAGTACTTGCAATATCAATAGCAGCAAAGCTCTAGTTGGTGAAACTTTGCACCATACTTGGGTCACTTGCTGTGGTCTTATTCCTAAACACAGGAACAACAGTTAACAGTGAAACCTTTGGCTATTTGATCCTTTGCTCCATAACCAGGCAGAGTGGAAAGGGAGCCAGGGATGTAGAGAGTGGAATTCCATAAACTAAGCTTACAGATACAGTACTATCAAAGTTCCATCTCTTTAATGTCCATCCATTGGCTTGAGGGTACAAAGCCCAGTGGCTTCTGTCCATCTAATCCAAGAATGGCAGCTAGCAACAGAAGGTATCCCAGGGAAGCAACTTCTGCCCTCACAGATGGTACCAGTAGGTATCTACTGAGAACCCCAGAAGCACAAGATGTATGACTGTAACTGGAATGTGATGCTATGAAAACAAATTGCATTTAAAGGCAAAGCCCAAAACGTAGTCTTGAGCTACTAGACAATTGCAAGATTAAGAGATTAGCTAGATTAAAGATTTATATAGAATCAAGATAACTACCATAATTATGAATATTCAGAATAAACTTGATAATCACCTCCTCCTTCCAAGAACCAGGAAAGCCATGATTTATGAGGAAAGACAATCATCAAATGCTAACAACAAGATAAACTGAATGTTTGAATTATGAGAATTTTAAGTAGCTGCCATTGAAATGTTTCAATAATCCATTACATAGTCTCTTGAATCAAGTTTAAAGCAAACAAAATCTTAGCAAAGAAGTTATGAATAAAAAAAGAACGATGGGGCTGGAGCAGTGGCTCGGCAGTTACGGCACTTGCCCTGCAAGCGCTAGTACACAACCCAGCACCCACGTACACAACTAAGTGTAGGAGCACCAAAGGCCATGTGTAAAACTCAATAAAAATTGATTCTCTCTGTCTCTATCTCTCTCTCTCACTGTCCTTCTCTCTTTAAAAAAAAAATTTTTAAAAAAAGAGAACTAAATGCCGAGGTAAAGCAATCTAGGCACAAATAGATAAATACTGGGAAGTTTTACTTATATGAGGAATTTAAGTAAAACTCACAGAAATATAGAATAGAAAATTGATTTCCAGAGGCTCAGAGGAGGGAGAATGGTGAGATATTATTGGTCAAAGGATACAAAACATCAATTGGGTAGAAGGACTCCTTTTAACATCTATTATACAAGAAAAGTATGTGAAGCTATAGATATCTTAATTGTTTTATTTATTCTACAATAGGAATATATAGGAAAACATCACATTATACCCCATAAATGCATACAATCTTTAATTTGTGGATTAAAATTAAATAAAAGAACTAAACAAATGAAATAACTGAACACTATGACTAAATTTAACATTCACTAGGTAAACACATGAGCTTCGTGTTGTCACAGGATATGAGGTCAACACACAAAAAGTCAGTTGCATTTCTATATAATGAAAACAAAGGAAAATTTAAAAATTTAAGAATTGTGATAGCACTTATAACTACTGCAGAGAAAAGAAAATAGTATAACTAAAAATGGATAGTATCTGTATGACGAAAATTATGAAGGGCAATGCACATTGGTGAGGACCTATGTAAATGGAAGTCATGTTCAATGACTGGAAGACCAACAAAATACAGAGCCATTTCTCCCCAAATATGAATAGACTATGCAATTTATAACAAAATCTCAATTTTTTTGTAGATATAGAAGGTCTATTATACAATTTATATGAAGTGCAAAAGCAATCTTGAAATTGATATATAAAATGGGAACAATCACACTTCCCACTGTCAAGGGGGCTTTCTAGATGCCCACGTAAATAGGACAGTATGGTGTTCTCATGTATTCATAGATCAATGAAACAGACTAGATAGACCTCAAAAACATAAGAGCACAAATATACTGAATTATATTTTGCAAGCAAAAGCAATCCAATAGAAGATGTATAACCTCTTTTCTGTTTGTTTTTTTCTTGGTTTATTGAGACAGAGGGACAGTGAGAGAGACAGAGAGGCGGGGGAGAGAGACAGAGAGAGGAAGGCAGAATCAATTTGATTTAGTTTTTCATGTGGTTTTCGTTGTTCGGACACTTCATTGTGTACATGGTGCTAGGGTTTGAACCCTCATACTTGCGCATGCCAGGCAAGCGCCAAAGTAACCACTGAACCACTCCAACCCCAGTATAACCTTTTAGAATGAATGGTGTTTAAGTAATTAGACACAAATAGGCAAAAATTATATCGTTATATAACCACTTGCAAAAAAAGCTTACAAGAGATCCTTAACTTTATATAATACTCAAAAATACAAACATCTAGGAATAAAATACAGGAAAATATTTTTCAATGATATATTAATCAGCTTTCCATTGTTGTGAATAAAATGCCCTATAGGAATAACTTAGAAGAGGAAAAGTTTATTTTTGCTCATGGTTTCAGATCTTCAGTTGATGGTTGGCCAACTCCACAGGTCTGGGCCTGAGATGAGGCAAAGCATCAGAGCAGAATGGTGTGGCCAAGGAAAGAAGCTCAGGACATGGCAATCAGGAAGCAGAGAAAGCTCCACTCAGGGACTAAATTACCAGGGACCTCACAGGCACACCCCCAATGGCCTACTACATAAAACCCTGCTGTGCCTGCCTAAAGCTACCATTCAATTAATCCATATGAGTAGGCTAGGCTGCCAATCAGATTGTACCTCTCATGATCTAATCATTTCAACACTAAAAATTCTTCCATTGTCTTACACTTGAATTTTTGGGGAACATCTCATATTAAAACCATAATGAATTAGAATTAGGTTAATACCTTAGAATTGACGGAAAACACTGCTCATAATTTGACGAATTAATCATTTAGATAGAGCTCATCAAAATTTAAAACTTTTGTTCTGAAAAAGACACTCTCTCTCAAAAGGATGATAAGATAGAGATTAGGAAAGAACATCTAACAAAATACCTGCGTCTGTAATATATAAATAACTAGTCTCGACAATGAAAATGAGCAGTCCAAGGCTGGAACGGTGGCTTGGCAGTTACCACGCTTGCCTGGCATATGCAAGTATGCGAGTTCAAACCCCACCACCAAGTACACAAGGAAGTCTTGGAGCAAGGAAAGACTCATAAAAAACTAAATTAAAAATTGTTTTTTTCTCTCTCTCACTATCCCTCTCTCTTTAAAAAAAAAAAAAAAAGTCTAGGGTTGAACATTAAAAAAAAAAAAAAAGAGCTGTCCAATAGTAAAAAGGACCAAAAGTTTCACATGCATTTCAGCAAAAATAATATACCACTGAAAACAGGCATGAAACTAGAATCAACTTCATTCACTATTAGAGAAATGTAAATTAAAGCTGAACGAGGTATTAAGGACTCTCTAGCAGTATGACTAAGATAAATAAAGTTAAAGATGGTGAAAGTTAATGCTAGTGATGTGAGGATGTGGGAAAATTGTATCATTAATCTATTAATAACAGAAAAGTAAAATTTCAAGCCACTCTGACATTTTTTCAAACTAGTTGGCCTGTCATAAGTGTTAGTTAGAATTCTCTCTGTAGAAACAGAACTGATTGTATATATAGGAAGGAGTTGATGTTGTGGTCCCGAGACAGAATTTCTCTGTCTTTAGGAAACCGTTTTTTGATTTAAAGCTCTCAACAGATTTAATAAGAATCCTATATTTGAGGACAATCTCTTTACTTAAAATTAACTGAATATAAATGTAGCCCATCCAAAAAGCTGGCCTCTCAGAATACCTACATTGGTATTCAGCTAAATATTTAGGTACTATAGCTAGCCAAATTCATACATAAAACTAATTATACCTTTCAACCCAACAATTACATCATTACACAAACATGACAAAGAAATGAAAAATTAATTTTCACCCAGAAACTAGTACCCTAATGTACGTAGTAGCTTGATTTCTCATATAAGATAAAATTTTACAATTTATTCTTGCATAAATAAGATACCTAGCATTCTGGGATGAATGCGAAAATTTCCTTTCAAGAGAAGACTTTAGGGGGCTATAGCAGTGGCTCAGCAGTTAAGGTGCTTGCCTGGCATGTATGAGTGCACTGGTTCAAACCCCAGCACCCACCTACACAATTGTTTCTGAGCAATGAAAGCCATGTGAAAAACTCAATAAAAACTGATTCTCTCTGTCTCTCTCTCTCTCTCAATGTCCTTCTCTCTTAAATAAAAAAAAAAAAAGAAAAGACTTCAGACTTAAAACCAGCAAGTGAGATTAGTACAAAACCTTTCTAGAGTAGGTATCAGCTCCAAAGAGTTACTTTGTCTGAAGTCTGACTTCTTTCACTGAAGTCTTCTTCCACTGACTGGAGAGAGGCAGAGATATAAAGGAAAACCATTTAGAATATTATTTACAGAGCTTTTGGTGGTTGGATGAAGATCTGTATCACAGATCAACATCTCCCTCTTCACAGACCTGGTTTCTCCTGCTTTCTGCATATTTTTATTTTTTATTTTTTTATTTTACCATCCATTTCCCAAAAGAAGTAACTTATATGTGAGCACTGAAATGTTAGGTGCTTAAATTAGGGCAAGTGCAACTGATAGAAAATTATGCAACTGTCTAATGATAGGTTAATTATTTTGTTAATACATATTTAATTATACTAAATAAAATATTTTAGATATTCAACTTAAAATGATTATTAATATGTAAGTATATGAACAATAAGAAGATAAATATGTATATAGTAGGTATCTCTGGGTAGTAATGTTAAATTTTGTTTGCATTCTATTTGCTAGGTCTTATAGAATTTTATTTATTAATAATAACCACGAAGTGTTCTTTTTTTCTTTTTAAGACTGAGGGATAGTGAGAGAGAGGCAAGAGACAGAGAATCAATTTTATTTAGTTTTTTACATGGTTTTCGTTTTTCCAACACTTGGTTGTGTACGTGGTGCTGGGGTTTGAACCTATGTACTCGAGAATGTCAGACAGGAGCCACCGCTCCAGCCCCCAAAGTGTTCTTATCATTAGAAAAACTAGAGAATTACCACATAACCAATTAAGCACATAGTAATACTAAACTAAGGGGATAAGTTAATTTTCATTCACACTAAAACTTAATCAGAATTTAACTTTCTTCTCTGAACAGTGTTGATTAATTTTATTTTTATTCTTCTCCTTGTATTCATTCTCAACAGAAAGAAATCTTTATAGACAAGTTTGACTGTTGTTTACATGGTTACTTAGAACTAACTTGGGTAATGATCACCTCTACTTCTAAAAGTGAAAATTATCTCTATTCTAGGGCTGCAATTTGCCACTTTGGAAATAGAAATATTTCATCCGTGATTGCTTTCAGAACAAAGAGATTTTCTAAGTATAAATTTTAGAAAAATTTGGAAGGTAACTTTTGAGTCAACTATTCTAAATGGTGTATTATCACCTTTCATGACAGCTTAACACAAAATTCAATGGTGATTATAACACATGATTGCCTCATTTGGATTTGCTGTGAAATTTTAAATTAAAACTTATTACACAGTGCAAGTCCTTTACTGGATCATTTAGCTCTATACCCACTTCTAAAATTTTCATCTAATGAAAATTAAAGCATCAATGTACAAAATGGCAAAATACTTAACATTTTCCTGTTTTTACAAACAGATAATTCCTATAAAGCCTTTCACTATGTTCCAAAATCAAAGAACAATGCTTGAAAAAATATTTACCATAGATTAAAACTAAATGATTGAATACCTAAATGATTGAATAATGTTATATGTTTCTTCAAATAAGAAATGGAATTTTTATCTTTTAATATGAGAAAACTTCCTAAAGTAGATCATCATCCTGTATAAGCACATACATAAATATTTCCATGTCTTGTACACTATCTTTTTCAGGCAGTTCATGAATACACTTCTTGCTTGCCCAGGCTAGAAAAAAACCCATGATAGAAAAATACAATTTTCTATGAAGTATTTCAGTGGTAATGACAATTATCTTTGTCTCTGAGTCTCCATTGAACAGAATCTAAATACTTCTTTCTGGCCAAGTCCCTGGAACCTTTTCATCCATGAGTTCTTCCTGCTGACTTTGGATAAATGAGAATTAAATTATATATATATATATATATACATATATATATATATATATATATATATATA
>PVKS010002017.1:0-126326 GCA_004027875.1 Aplodontia rufa | reverse complement strand
GTTGTTCAAAAAATAATAATAAAAAAAAAACAAGCAAAAACCAATCAAACAAAAATCCCCAGTAAATTTGGGGATGTTGTCCTTGGGCCTTAATAATATCAAGCTGCTTTTGTCCACCTTTGATGCTTAAACATGGGCTCTGAGGATGTTTCCATGTGCCTTTTCAACTGAAAACTGTCTTCTCCGCCTAGCTAATCAATAGGGCAGCCCAGTGGGAGCAGGCCTGCCTGATGCCCTCCCTGGGCTACGTAGCTGCTGTGTGACTAGAAGGCAAAGCGAGAGAGCCAGGAGGTTCACAGCAGCACCACTTCCAAGATCCAAGTTAGATACAAAAGGGAATTAAAAACTTCACGTTGAGTTGTTGTCACTCTACCCGTGTCTCGCCTCAGAGAGTTCTACAGCTGGAGAGTGCTCAGAAATCAGCCCTTTAGAGCTATTACAATTCATATTGACTATAAACTTCCCACTGTGCGAATAAAAGCTAGGAGGTGCTTGCCAAGTTCTCGGAGGGGGGAATGTAAGTTATTTCACCATCTGATGATATACTCCATGTTGGGAAACATTAGGGGGAAATAAGACAAGGAGAAAAGAAACTAAAATGTATGCTGGGAAACTGGTAACTGATCATCTGGTATTCATTAATGAAACTCAGACCAAGGCACATTGGTGGAACAGGATAAGTCGCTCACAAGACATTAATTCACATTGCCTGTCTATGGTCTACACTTGGGAAAAGTAAAGCTTTAACCTAATATCCCAGCTCAAACGTGATGTTCAAAGAGCAGGCAGGGAACATGGGAACATGAATAGCACATTGGTCAGTACATGTGGTTTGACTTTTTGCTCTGCCAATTACTAAGTGGGTGACCCTCAACAAACCAATTAACTTCTCTGAACCTCTGTTACCTCATCTGTAAAATAGGATCAGAATACGAAGATTAGCAACAATACACTGCAGGTGCTTTGTAAACACAAAGATATTATGCACATTTTCCTTTATTAAAATTTCTCTAGTAATCAAGCATATCTTCTGGGGCAGTGCCAAGAAAGTCACAGAGAGAGAGAGGAGATATGTGATCCCACTTTAGAGCAATCTTCCAAGACAAAGATGTTTTAGCATTTTTGCAATACAAACTCAAAAAGCAAATAATGTAACCAGTGTTTATGACCGTTGTTATAACAACTACAATTATCATTTGTTCTCATTATCTTTTGTAAAGTCTTACATTTATTTACACAGTGCAATTAATTTCAAAGTTCACCTAAGCATTTCATAAATGCTACATAGGATGTAGTCCAAGTAAGTGATGCAAGTTGAATCTCGAACTAATTTAAAAATATCACAACATTAGGACACAATTGTGTAGTACACAAATCAAAAGGGAAATCACAGGGCAAAAGGAACATTTGCTTTGGTACTAGTTTTGTAGTATTGTCAGGAGCTTTAATTTCCAAAGTACTCAAGGATCCCAAAGCCAGAATTGACTCTGGTTGCTTTATCTCAGGATAGTAGGGGTTGGCCCACTAGCAGAGGTGGGCCAAATCTGATAGGCTAGCTTCTTTCAACAGCTTATAAGATAAGAACCCATTTTATATTTTTAAACAATGGAAAATAATTAAAGTGTAAAAATATTTCATGGTCTGTGAAAATTATTTGAAATTTGGCTATTATTGTCTATAATTTAAGTAGTATTAGAACGCAGCCAGACCCATCTCTTTATGGTTGCTTTTATCTTACTGTGTAAGTCCACAAACCTACAAAATTTATCATCTGGTCCTTCAAAGAAGTTACAAAACCCTTCCATTTCATGAAGACTGACACCTCATAGTCCTTATAATTGTTGTTAAAATTCCCATTTTTATCCAAATTCCCTTCCTCTGTGCTCTTTTTTATCACTCTGTGAAGTTGCACTCATGGTAATTCTCATATAAATTCAAACCTATGCCCACTTCTAAGTCCTTGGACAAGTGACCACTCCCAAAGGCTCTAGCTCACACATGGGACCTGCACTTGATAGCTTGATAGAGCTGGCTTACTTTGCTATTGACCTTTGTTACAACCAGGCCCATTCTTGCCTTGTCCCTGATGCATATCTCCTTGATTTTCAAAACTATTCTCTACTCCTCATGCTTTTTTGGTTTTTAGTTACATTCGTGTGGGGGTTATTGACTCAGGGCTCACCCTGGGTCTTTGATCTTTTCAGCTTAAAACCTAATCATTGATCTGGTGTTGATTCTCTTTCTACCCATGAGAAAGTGTTTGTATGTTGTCGTCATTTGTTGTCTGTTTCTTAAGAGAATACTTGGGACAGAGTAATATATCAAAGAAAAAACGTTGGCTCTGGATGTTGGATATACAAGTTTAGGCAATGCATCTAATGGGGGTCTCTCATTGCTTCCAAGCATTGATAGAAAAGTGGAAAAGAACATATAGCTAGAGATTCCAGAAGCAAGATAAAGTCTAGGAAGCTGAACCCACTTTTAAACAACCTGCTTTTGCAATGACTAAGCTCTTCTTCAAAGGCAAACATCAATATAGTCATGAGAGTTCCTTCCTCATGACCCAGAGACCTGCCACTAGATCCTACCTCCCTGTCCTATCACATAGAGGAATTAAAGTTCTAGCACATGAACTTTGGAAGGACAAAAATAAACCATATACAGGGTTGCTGTTATTGTTGCTGTTTTTGCTTTGGTATTCTGAGGCATAGGGCATTTTGCGGTAGCACATGTGAACCTGACTTCACTGGTAGCCTTCAAGGTGGGTACTATCTTCTTAAAGGAGCATATTTGCATTTATCAGCACCTCCCAACCAAAACGTGTAATCCTAGACTCACTCTCCTCTGATTACAAACCCATGTGTGACCATCACTAGTACCTCTCTTACTCTTCCAATCCTCCTCCCTATTTCCACCTGAAATACGTCTGTTGTACTAACTTTATTTACAAAGCAGAGGGAGCAGACTTCAAGTTTACTGGAAGATCTTGTCCCCAGTGATCTCTGTCTGATTGAGTATATTTTTTAAAAATTCCTCAGGTATCTCCTAGATGAATAGTCTTTCAGAATCCTGTCATTATGATTTCACAGCTTCAAAAATACTTTGCACATTATAATAATAATAGTTTGGCCAGTTAGAAAAAAAGAATAATTCTGTCATAGAAATTTCTTTTCTATTGAGATTGACTTTGAAATCTTGTCACTCACTTTTAAAAATGATTTTCAATTTTTACATAAAAAATAATTAGTAGTTATTGCTAACTGCTGGAAGTAGAGATGCCATTTATATGCTACTTCATAGCTTTTCTGTTTCAAAATGTGCAACAATCTTATAGTCCTAAACTTAACCTTTAGAAATAGATTTTTCAATTTTAAACTCCTGTAAGATAGATTTGGTATGGACTAGACATTGAATTAAGGACTCAGCCATCAGTGAATTATCAGAAAGCATATTATATCTTAGGAAAATTCTAACTTTGGGACAGATCCTGAATTCATTAATTCAACCTATGTTCTGTGATTCATAGAACTCTATGTCTTCTTAAGGCTCTGTCTTAGCAAAAGTTGGAGTCATGATATTCCCTGGTTATGATCAATGGAATAATTTGTAAATCAAAGTCTGGCTTGTAAAGTCAACCCACACAGATTTTCTAATGCAGATGTAGTTACCTCTGCTGCCATCTTCTTCAGATACTATCAGAATCATCTTCCAAACCCCTGGGGAGATGTGAAATTCTGGAGTCTTCCTGTGATGCTTGAACAGGAAGCAGAGTATGTTGTCAAGCACCCTTTGGGCCATGGCTATGAACTGGGTGTATGTGTGCTGTGCATGCATGTGTGCTTCTCTTGCTTCTATACTGTTCTTCCTCTTATGTTGTAGTTTAACTAGATTGAAAGATGATGATGTTTTAGAATTAGCAGACATTTAAAATTTAGTAGCACTGAAATGGGAGAGAAACTCTCAAAGGAAACTGTCATTTCCTGAATTTTCTGCCCCCTCCACTCCCATTTCCACTTAAGAACTTTTGTATCTGGTTAGAGTCCCTTTTATTAATTAGCTAACATAATTTATGATGAGCCACGTGTGGCTCGGAGACCATCCCCACAAGAGAAATCAACATTTGACAGAGTTTTTGGATGAATTTTCCAAAGCACTTCTACAGAATTCTTTACAGGCTTGTTTATTATCACATCATTAGAGTTTTTTTAAGTGAATCCTCTGGGAACCTTAGCAACTAATGAATATGCACCTTTGCATATATAGTCTACTTGAGCAATATGGTGTTTTTGACAAATATCAGAATTACTTAGAGATATACCCAGTAGTCACTGATGCTACCATTACTGAGAAACTCTTTGAAATACATCTCATGGAAATGCCTTAGAGCTAGTTTAAAAAAAATTAGCCCTCAAAGTTTTTGACATATACATAACATAATTTTATCACTCTCATCTAATTCATGAGTCTTTAATCCAAATAGCTGTTTACAAAATAAAACCTATGCTTGGAAAGTGATTTTGTTCTCATTGAAGTTATTAAAAAACACCATTAGCTAACTTTTCTTGAGTATTTATTCTCTGCCAAGTCTTTGCAAAGTGCTCTACATCTATGATCACATTTAATCTTCATAATGAGGTAAGTACCATTATAATCTCCATTTTACAGATAAAAACATTGAAGCTAAAGTCACTTAGTAATAACTGTTATAGCCATTTTTCAATAGTCCTTATGGTGTCTATAGGAACTAATTTTACTTAGAAGAAAAACTGCACAGTGGAAAGATCTGTTATCAAACAGTCCTATGTTTATAGCTTAGGGTTTCTGCTTAACATTTGTCATCCCGTTTCTTTATTTGTAAACTGGGGATAATATATATCTCTAAAAGTAGGACTGCATAATTATTCTATGTCAGTTATAGTCATAAAGGGGCATTTGATCATTAGCAGTAATGTTGATTACTTGTGTTATTATGATGAAATAATGGGGAGACTTATCTCTACTTGAATCAATTTAGGAATGGACAGAGCAATGAAAAGAATTTGAATTGAAACTGGGGATAGCAAAACCACAGTGCTTCTATGTAAAGGCAGAGAACAAGTCACGTTGGGTCATTGGGCTGGGCTAGTGTTGACATGAGCAGGATTTTTTTTTTAAGAGAGAGGGACAGTGAGAGAGACAGAGAAAGAGAGAAACAACTTCATTTAGTTTTTCACATGGCCTTTGTTGCCCCAACACTTAGTTGTATATGTGGCGCTGGGGTTTGAACCAGGGTCCTCATGCTTGCCAGGGAAGCGCCGAAACCGCTGAGCCACTGCTCCAGCCCCAGCAGGAATTTTTTGAGGCCCCCCTTGTTTGCTGCAGTCTGATCCTTCTGTCCCAAACTGTAGACTGACTTTAATGAGTTCCTTATAATGCATGGAATGATGTAATCAGCAGGCTGTGTTATTTCCAAGATAGCGACAAAAGGTCATACAGCTACTGCTGACTGCCTCCACTCACTGGGGAGGCTTTGGCTACATCATAGGAAAGTCAGTGATGGAGAGGCTCATATGGAGGACCACATGGAGAGACCTATGAGAGAGGGAGAATCCAGGGACCCCATCCCCAGGCCCAGCTGTTGGCCTCTCTAGATGAGGAAGCCTTGGCAAGGACCCCAACCCCAGCATGATCAGATCTGCAACCTCATGCAAAACCAGCTTAGAACTGCTTGATTGAGCCCAGTCATTTTTGCATTGATGAACAAAGTAAGATGACCATTACTGTGGGCCTCTGTTTTAGGGCAGTTTGCTATTTAGCAATAACTGACTAGAGCACAGGCATATCATATGACAAAATAATGTGAAATTCTCACATAGCTATTACCCTTTGACTTCTCACCTTGGTGCCCACTTCCCTCTTTACTTTTATCCAAAGATGAGATAGACCCAGTTGTTCTCATCACGTGGGGGCCTTTCCAGTGCCCAGAGTTGATGATCTGATCTCAAAATTTGTCTTTTAGATCGCAGTAACTAGAGAATTTCTTTCAGTTTTCAGGTACCCTCTAGAATGTCAAACACTAAAGCTTTGTTCTGAGAATTAGTTCATTTCTTTCTCTGCCTTTGGGTCATAGCACCTGTAAAAATTTGGAGAGGCCTATCATGTAAAGGTCCTTAGTTGTCTAGCCTACTTATTAATATTCTCACTCCCTCACAAAGTCTCACTTAATCTCAACATCCCAGGCTGAGAGGTTCTCTGGACATGAGATAGAATAGATCCAATGCCAGAATCTCCAGATAAAAACCTGAAGCCACCATCTCTGTCATTCCTTATGAATCAAAAGAAAGGCAAGTAGAAGCTTTGTGTCTCCCTAGGCAGAGGAAATCAGAGGGCACAGGAGAGATTTGGAGCACTGGGGCAGTGGAGGAAAACTTCATTCTACTCTCTCTGTCCAGTTCCAAGCAAATTAACTCAACCATTTCAACAGGCTTGAATTCTGTCAGCAGCTCAACCATCCCCTTGTTTACTGTTGAAATAATTACTACTTTGCCATAATATTAGCTCTGAGCCGTGACTCCATTACCATTATCACTGGAATATTACCCATTTATTATCTCCCAGAAACCCTGGAAGATGAATACTAGGCTTCAGAGACCAATTGCTTTACAGCAGACAGGATCTTGGTGTGCATTGTTTAATGAGGTAAACTACATTATGGCCAGCAATAAATTGGCTGCAGCGCACTCCACTAAATCACTCTTAACCTGTAAATCTGCCATTCTTTTTGATGTGCACTTAATCTGTGAGGATCAGAGACATTCTTTGAGAAAGGACTGGAGTCCAGGGGGACAAGAGAAGATAAGGGTGAAAGTGAGCAAGTACACATCCATGGGTGTGTATAGAAGAGGAGGGATGACTGCATTGAAGTGGGTGGACCTCATGAAGCAGGAGTGAATAGCAAGCATCCTCTGTTCCTTTGCTCCAAAATGCCTGAGCAGATGCAAAGTTGATGTGATGATTTGGACATAACCCATGCGCCTCCTCTCTCACAGTTTAGGAGTTGTGCATCCACAGAATCCACCCTTTCAGTTTCTCTCTTCTGTTTGGTCTTTTCATAGTGAGCACAGAAACCCATAACAGACAAATTAGGGGAAGCAAGAGACAGCTAGACAATAAGAATATCTTTTGGCATGAAGGTCAGGAGAGTCTCATGGAAACAGAGCTCTCCCCACTTGCACAGCACACAGGAACCTTGTGGGGGCTCAGAGCTCATGACCTCAGATGAAATAAGCTGGAAACATACCAGAACCCAAGGAGCAGTGGAAAGTGATTCTGCAAAAAGCTACCTTTGGCTTCTACATCCTCTTTCTTAACCTCTAAGGTGCATACACATCACCTGGGAACCTTGTAAAAAACAGATTCAGCAGGTCTTGTGTGGGGCTGGAAAATATGTATCTCTTTTTCTTTTCTTTTTTTTTTTTTGGTACCAGGAATTGAACCCTGGGCAATTAACCACTGAGCCACAGTGATATACCCAGTCTTTTTTTTTTTTTAAGACAGGGTCTTGCTAAGTTTCTTATGTCCTCTTTAATTTGCTGAGAGTGGCTTTGAACTTGCAATCTTCCTGCCTCAGCCTCCAGAGCTGTTCATATTATAGGCATGTACCACCATTCCTAGACCTAATATCTACATCTCTAAAGGGCTCCGAGGGGATGCTGATGCTGCAAGGCCAGAGACAGAACACCGAGCAAAGAAAACCTACCTATTTTAGCAGAAGGAATGCTGCTTCTCTAACAAATGTCTACACTGGCTTGTTTGTTTCTAGGCAATATAACAAAACAGCAACAGTCCCCATGTCCAAAGTAAAAAAACAGAAATGTGTTGTTTTGCTCCATTGAACACTGTCTACTTATGGCAGCAAATGATGTGTGAAAAAACAAGTACAATAGAGAGCATGGGTACTGCCATTAATTGATGCCATCAGTTTTCAGGTAAGGGTGCACTATAGTCCAGAAGCCTTAAATCTCTTACCCATTGAGAAAGAGTCAAAAGGACTTGCATACAACATTGGACCCTTGTAATCAAATCTAATCTCTAAATGTGTGTATGTGTATGTGTATACACATGTGTGTACATATATATATATATATATGCATATATATATGTCATTTGTGTTATTTTCCAAGATCATACATTTTCTTATCTCACAAGCTTTTTCTCTACATTGCGTTCATAATTTATAATATAAGCAATCACTTGATATATCCAGCTCAGGTCATCAGGGTTGAAATGAACAAAATTGTTCCCTAGAAAACTCTAGACCTCTGTAAAAGTTCAAGAGGAGGTATTATGATTCTAAAAGTCAGTCTTGGCTTACCCTCCTACCCATCTTCTGAACACCACCACTGAATTTAACAGAGAAAGAAAGAGAGTGAGAGAGAGCAAGAGAGAGAGAGAGAGGAAAGGTTTTATGATATAATAGGTAACTTCAAGAGCGGAATAAACAGGCAGACAGTATAAATTTGGAATATCTTTTACTACATGCATCTTCCTTACCAAGATATTTTATTGCATCTATCTTGAATATCTTGATAATATTTTTATCTCAGGGAATACATATGAAGTGTAATGTGTGTGCTCATATCTGTATGTGTGTGTATGTGTTTTATTCTTGATAGCATTACAATAATAACAATGATTTTCCTTTTAAAATGTAATTATAATTAAAGAAAAAGAAAACTAATAATTAAATTCCTATTGTATACCAAACTATTTCTCTAGTATCTGAGAACATTTTTGTCAGGGGGGGAACATTATGCCTTTTCTGGTTTATTTTTCCATCTATTTATCTATCCATCCATCTGTGGGTACATCCATTTATCCACAAACATTTATGTAGTATTTACCAGGTTGCATAAAAGCTGGAAATATAAATAGGTTGGAAAAGTAAAAATGAATGAAGTATGGTTTCTACCCTAGAGGATTTCATAATTTAAAAGGAGAGTTAAGCATGTAAATAATTTATTGTGATAAAATTTGTATACACCATTTGGTTTATTCTGGTTGTTCTCACCTTCCCTCAATCCTGCAAGCAGTTTGCTTTGTGTAGTCTATCTACAATTATTTTTTTCTGAAAGCATCAATAAAAGGAAAAGTGGAATTAAATAGAAAGCTAAGAGCATAAACTGGGTAAAGTTTTGAAATGGTGATTATAACAGTGTTCCAGGTAGAACCTTCAAAACAACTGCAAACCTAGATCTTTGCATGAAGTTCCCAATTTCAAAATGGAACAATACTAACTTGACTATTCCATCTCAAGAATATTATTAGATTATTTAATTAAGGATTTGTTTTTCAAGTAGGAACGAACTCTGCTTAGCTTTATAGAGTCACTGTCCATTGAATACTCATTTTTGATAGAAAAATGTCAATCTGTTGAACATGTTCTGCCACTGGCCTTGTTCAAGCAACCGGAAGTGGGAGACTACACTGCAGAATACCTGTTCAAAGGAACTTGAGAGGATTTGTTTTTCAAGTAGGAACGAACTCTGCTTAGCTTTATAGAGTCACTGTCCATTGAATACTCATTTTTGATAGAAAAATGTCAATCTGTTGAACATGTTCTGCCACTGGCCTTGTTCAAGCAACCGGAAGTGGGAGACTACACTGCAGAATACCTGTTCAAAGGAACTTGAGAGATATTCTGATGAAATTGATTAGTGAAGAAACACCTCCAAACAAGAAGAAGTATTACCAATAAATTGCTAATGGTGCATTGAAGCAGTTAAAGGAATACTAGAGGTAGGGGAGTAAAAAATATTTCTATTAGGTTTATTAATATTTGCCTTATAGAAAATTCAACCAATAAATACATATACGCATTTATTTATATTTGCAAAAATATTTATCTTTGCATTATTAATATGTAATGCGTTTCCCTTTTGGCACATGAACACATATCTTATCTGGTTGATAACCAGCCATATGGCTAGTGTTCTGATGCCTATGTAACCATTTTTATTGAATAGTTGCAATGTGTTAGATCCAGTGCTATGTAATTAAATTTAATATTATTTAGTCCTCATTTCTCTCCTAGCAGTACAATTCAGCGATGTTGTGTTACGTAACTCAGATTAACTAATGGGATGTGTTAACTCTTCAGCAGGGGCAAACAATAGGAGCAATACAAAGTCATAAACATGAACATCAGCATTTTGGTAATTGCCTCTATCCAGGGGTCTTGATCTCTTCCCATAACCTGTCACTTATATGCCTATAAAATGAAGCAGATAATGAGTTGTTTCCTACCCCTAATACTCAAAATATCTGTAATACAGTTACAACCTTTAGGGCCTTACCTAAAAGCTGTCAGGACAATGCAAAATTAATTTTCATGTATTTTCCATGAGCCATATATCCATCAGTGTGCTTGGATACACCCTCCCACCCCTGCTTCCTGATTTCTAGAACTTTCAGCAAGCCCAATGGCCCAGAAATAGTAGAATCCTCAGTTGAGAAGCAGCATTTGGGAGGAAAGATGTAAACTAGCCTTTGTTGTGATGGTCACGGTATGTACACGCTGTGTTTTTTCTCTCTCCCTCAGAGGCAAATTGCTGTGGGTAAAACCTGTATTATGCTATTGGACGCAATTCCAGCCTCCGTTCAAGTGCACTTTGCAGCAGCACAATAGATTGTGGTGGTTTGATACCATCTCCTTGGTTACTTTTATCATATTTGTTTGTCTCTGCACTAATGGGTGGAATTCAGAAGCTGTCAGCTGGTTTCTCAGTCCTTAGCCCTAAATCAACCAGTTGCACCATCATGATTCTGGGTACCCTGTGCAAGTCAAGCTCCCTTTCTTTGCATTAATATCTATTTTTTTATCCTCTGTCCAGGGAAATATCATCTTACTATTTAGAGTACATGCAGGAAAATGATTATGGTTTCTTCTTGGCTCCCCTGAAGGTTGAGGATGGCCTAGGTTAAATTCTCCATGTTTCTCCATTTGTAAAGACAAATGCTATATTTCTGAAAGATTCTGCTTAGGAAAAAGGAGGGCAGAACACATGACAAGAGCACTGAAAGGAGAGGACCTCATTTGGCATGTCACATGCCTTCCCTTTATCCTAGCTATCCAAAAAGCAAAGAAATCCCCATCTGCCTTTTGCCTGCCTAGGATGCCAGGAGGTTGGCTCTGTCTGTGCTGGGACTGATGCGGGTCACATGGCCCACAGCTCGAGTCAGCACCCTGCTTGAAAGTAAAGCAAGAGCTGCTACAGAATGAATATCTGAGATTCAAGAGATCACTCCACAAATTAAAACCTTTTATCAGCCTCTAATAGCTGTGCAAACTAATTATACTTTGGCCAAACTTTGCCAATGACTCCCTCGAGGTATTATTATAGAATTTTGAGCTTGGAAATGCGTCCCCATTCTGTCAACATCAGGTTGTTTCAGCTACAGGAATCCAGCTCTGGCTCCTCTTAGCTTCCATCATGTGCTTAGCAAGAACACTGGCATTTTGCACTGGGGTGGCAAGAGGGATAGACGAGGGAGACTGACTGTCCTGGAAAATACCCAGGGGATGTTTTCTGGCAGTCTGACTTCAGACACAGGGACTGTTTCCAGAAAAATTCATCAATGCCCCCAGATTTTAAGGAGAAGCTGCAGTGTTCTAAGCAGAAAATGTGAAAATGCTCATTCAACTTTGTGTTGTAGCAGCTTCCAGTTTGGTGTGCCTTGTCACCTCCCTTCTCTCTGCCTCCATTTCTTCGTGTACAAAGGGACAGCACTTACCAAAAAGTCACTGCTCGAACCTATGGTCAGATTTTGAAGTCTAGAAGAGAGGGACTTTCTGAAAGAGCTTGATAAGAAGGCAGCAGACCCCAGATTGTCTCAAAAGGGCTTAGGCTCACAGATAACAAGGGTTCAAACTTTGTAGTGGGTAAAAGAGAATTGAATTTGTCAGTCAGAAAGTACTTATCAAGCAAGCACAGGCTATTTGGCATTATAGAGGTGCACAGTGGCATTCATCGTGCTATGTGTTCCAGTGCATCCCTTCTCTGCTCTTGCACTTAATAATTCTCTACATAGCTGGCCTGGGACAGCAGAATCAATCTGAAGCAGATGCATCCTTCATCATTCACAGTATGGTGACACACTCAAAATCTAAAGGGAGCCAGTGTGGTGCTGCAGCCTCAGGAGGCTGAAGCAGGAGGATTACAAGTTTGAGGCCAGCCTCAGCTACTTAGCAAGCCCCTGTCTTGAAATAAGAAAATAAAACAGGTTTGGTGATGTGGCTCAGTGGTAAGTACCTCTAGGTTCAATCCCCAGTACAAAAAAATAAAAGGAAAAAAAATCAAAGATGAGTCGGTAAGGGGAGGGTTTTCCTTCACTCTTAGTCCATCATTAGAGGGCAGGAATAGAGAATGGGAGCTGGCACAGTCACACCTCATTTAAGTATGGGGCTGTTCTGAGACCTGTGTCATTGGTGTTTTGTAAACACTATAGAGGTAACTTACACAATCTGAACTAGTGTAGGTCAATTATTCTACCTGGAACCTTGTTTCTGTCCAGAGACATGTTAAACACAAGCTATATGAAGTTTTGCCAGCATAATGCAGTATACTGTTTACGATGAACTATTTTTAAAGAGCACACTCTAAAGTAATGATAACCAGGGATGCAGTCTTTTATTATCATTATCAAATATGATGTACTATACATAATTTAAGTGCTTTTTTTTTTACAGTTGGCAGCAAGTGGGTTTATTTATGCCAACATCACCACAAATGTGACTGATGCATTAACATCACTACCCTGTAGGAATTTCTCAACTCCTTTTGAAATCCTATGGGACCACTGCTGTATTAGTGCTGAATAAAATGGATGTGTGGCCCAGGACTGCATTTCTGTCTTTTGCTGGCTTCCCATGGTCCGCAGAAAATGCAGTGAGATGACCTTCCAACGTACCCCGGCACCTTAGGAGAGTATGTTTGGACTACTGGCTGGGAATTATCATCTGCCAACTTTGAGGCCAATCCTGAGCCTTTGGTGGATCCAGAGACCCTGGAGGCCAAGCTAATGCGTAACTATTTTCTGCATTACTCGTACTCAGTTGTGCACAGGAGATTCATGAACTAACATGGTGATACTCAGATCCCTCAGACCTGCAGGTACACAGAGCCAAGTCCCAAAGGGGAGATGGGTGGTGTGGAACTAGGAGTCTGTAGAATTTATATCCTCCTTCACCAAAGGCTCCCCAGGTTCATTTTTGTCTCTGCCGTCTGCCATCCCATCTCATGGGCTCCCATGACGGGCTCATCGGATTCTTGAATTCTTTCCAGTTGTCACTAATTACACTGCAGATCTGTAAATCATCCCAGGCTCCGGCTGACAGGGAGGGAGATGGGCCTTCTTTCAAGCTGAGCTCAGGACTCCTGGCCACACCTGCAGTAAGTGCCTCAAAGGCAGCTGCCCAGGAAATGCTTGGAGGCAGAAAGGAGAGATGCTTGCTGCGTCACCCTCACCCCAGGTCCAGCTTTGTCTCTAGTTGTACTTATTTCTGTGCTCACCTTGGCTCAGGTCTCAGACACTTACACTCAACTGGAAGAATTTAGGTACTGTGTCTCTAATTCTAGGTTTTTATTGCTCTTTGGATATTGGTGGTAGCTGGGGGAAGTTGATGTCATTATTCCGTCTGGAGTTTGATGAAGTTGACAGTGTTTTCAAATTTAATCAAATAATGCAAGAGATTCATTTTTGAGATCTGGGATGGGGGTCTAGAAGTCTGCATTTTAAGTCTGCATTGTTGGGTTGGTGATCTAATTAATACCTTACTTTAAGAACTGCTGAACAATGGATTAAACCTTACTCCTCTGTCCCTGGCTTTTGGTTCTAATTGACTCTTGTGTTTCTGGATGAAATGGGGACCTTTCCTTTTCAACCTTGCTGTTCTAAAAAGGACACAGATTCCTTTGATTAAAACCACACTAGCCTCTCTATACACAGGAGCCACATGCACAGCCCAGTGCACAAACCCATGGCTGTCACTGAAAGTACCTGGTGACCTCTGAGGATTCTGCAGCTATAGTGTGATGGGCTGAGAGAGACCCCCTCCCAAAGCCCCCATACCCAAGTCTCTCAGCCCAGTCTGTTCACTGCACAGATTGCTGGCTAATGGGGTGGAGCTAGCTGAAGTGCCTTCTATTAATGGAGCAGAATATAAACAGAATAAAGCCTTCATTTCCCAGGCTGTGGTTTCATTATTAATATACTTTACAGTTCACAGGTTGTACGTTTGCGCCCGTGTTTTCTCAGCTGGTGTAATCTGTGGCTCCGAGTGAGAACAGTCATAAAATTTTCATTTCCAGTTGAATGTGCGACCAATTCGCCGTGAAATGTTCTATCTGTCGTGAATATTAAGTGCACTGAAGCAAAGGCTGCTGGATTAGGCATAGAGGTTCTGGCCACTCCCAGACTGGCAAAGGACAGAGGTTTGCTGGAGTGTGGATGGGATGTTTACTAGGAGGCCGCATAGCCTGAAGCCTGTGGTCTGTGGCCACTTCCAGGAGTCGTGGTAGCAGGAGGGGGAACCTGCTATAGAGGCAGCTCAGCCAAGGAGTCTGAAATAATGGAGAATGTGGGCCTTGAGATCAATAGAAAGCAACCAGGAAGTGCAAGGGGTCAGGAAGCTCAGGTGCAGAGAAGTGGAGGGGCAAGGTAATACAGGGACAAGGAGAGAGGGAATTGCAGAAGAACAGATCCAAGTGGAGTACACAGTTCTCAGGCAAAATATGAGAGAGAGCGGAGAAATTCATGCACAGTGCCTTTTTAGACTTATCAATAATGTGGTGGGGACAGAGCTTGATGTTGTAAGTCACAGGCTGGGAACAGCAGCAATTAGGAGAGAGTTTAAGTCAGCTGGATGGCCTGCAGACCTGCTCAGTCCCAAGAACAGAAGTGGCCTGCTGCGACTGGCCAGCAGTGGACCTTATTCACCTCCTAGCACCCGCTTCTTATCCTTCCCGCTAAGGCCATCGCCTGTGTTCAGCAATAGCAGTTTGTTCTTCCTGTGGGAATCCTTTAGCTCCTGTCTCTGATTTGTAGACGGTGTCCAAAGAGTGCTTCAGGGAGCTGAGGTGGTGGAGGTGGAGTACAGGGAGGACTCTGGGGCTTGTTCCACTTAGGCATCCCAGGTGCCCAGTCAGGAACTTACTTTCCCTGGGGCCCAGTGCCCCCATCATGGAAGGTTTGATGTGAGAGCTGCCCTAGGCTAGAGAGGAAAGAGAGGCAAATAGGAAGAAGGAGCCTGAGCAGGTGGAGTTTCATCACCTCAGGCCCACAGTGTATTAGCAATTGAGTGAAGCTGGCGGTGCATTGCCACAGAATCCTAGAAGACACCAAGTTTGCTTCCCCACAGCTTAAGTGCTGATTCAGGCAGAGGGGTCCAGCCACACCTCCCACCCAGGCAAGGACTCCTCCCAAACCAGCCAGCTGCCCCAGGGAGTGGGCTCGTGCACATGCTTGTAACCACACGCGTGCATTTGCATGAGCGTGTATGTGTGTTTTGTGTCTGTAGCTGCTCAATGACACCTAGAAAGCGATACTTCTTACAACCCTCAGCTTTTCACAATTGAATCACACAATAGCCCAGTAAGCTAGCCATGGTGAGTTCCCTCCTTAATGATCAAGAAGCACAGTACAGCAATAGGTTAAATGACTACTTCCAGGTCGCAGAGCCAAACTCCTGGTGGGGACAGAAGGAAACCCTGTTATCCTAATTTGGAACCTAATGCACACTGACTCTCCCCCAGATGCTGAAATGTGACTCCCTCTCTGTGATTTCTAATTGTTTTGCTTTAGATAATATTCAGATAATTTCATGTTTCTGAAACACATCTGATGAAAGGAATGAATTAAGAAGAAGAAGATCAGAAGGAGTTTGGGCATATATGTAAAGTGGTCTAAGATGAATATGTTGCCAAGGGACATCCTCAACCTGCAGTTATACTCCAAGGATGTATCATCTACTTTATATTTAGCTCATATTTTCCCACACCAATTGCATGTATAATCACCTTAATTGCTGACAGATGCCTTAAGAACAAAACCCAGCACCGTTCATAGGGCATGCAGCAACATTCTAGTGTGGCTTGGCTGCCCTGCCTAACCCGAAGCCTCATTCCCTGTCTTGGCTCACAGTGCTCTGCAGACTTCCCATCGCAGACTCCAGGCATTTAAATCTTTGCAAATACTGTTCTCTCTGCCCACAACTCCATTCCATCCTCCTCCTGCTCCCCAAACCTCAGACTCAATTTCAAAGCACTTTCAGAGTTGGTTGAAAGGCTGTTAATCTGGAAAATCTTCCTGGGAAACTGTTTTCCACCCCAAAGAACAACCCCTTTCCCTGACCGGCCCACAAATGTGGCAAACATCTTGGTTCCACCGCTTAGCACACTGTGGTTTTCCATCTGTCTGCATGACCAGCTCCCTGGAGACACAGCGAAGTTCATATAGACAGGCACAATAGAACATCCATCCGGAAACTTGGGCATTAGAATTGGACAGATTTTTGTTTCATTGCTTTCACTGCTATTTATGTACTATGAAACTCCTTCTGAATTGTAAAACCTGCTTGGGCCTTGGTTTTCTCATCTATAAAATGGTGATAATAAATACCTCAGAGGCAGTTTGTAAGAAATTAGCAAGGAGATATATGTAATAGAAAACTTAGGATGATACTAACCTTAAGTGCCCAGTAATTATTGGACCCCTTGCTTTAATGAATATCTCTTCTCTCCAATAAATGTTAATAAACTAAATGAATGAATAAAAGACATCTCATCGTGTGCAAAATTGTTTGGTTCAGATTCAGGTGCCTGGGGATTCAAGAGAGGATTATTGGGAGCAAGTATGGCCAACATGTTTGAGGAGCCAGGTGGACTTTGGATTGGTCCTAGATTTAAAGATAAGTGTTGTCCTTTAATTCCATATTTAAGAGGTTGAGCCTCTGCAGATTTCTAGTACCTTCTTCCCTTCCTTCCCTTCTGGGTCTTTTTATTCCTCCCTCCCCTTCCTTTCTATTCTCTAATACCTTTAATTTATGGGACCTGAAAATTTAGCTGACACTTGCTATCACATTGAGTTTTATCACTTCTGACCCCTTAACCTTGAATTTAGAAAAATTAACCCCTGTGAATGTTTATTTCTACTTCTTAAATTCTGGGATCTTCATGAACCTTACCTGCTCTCCAAAGACCCTAAAGAGGGCCTGAAATGGCAGGAAATGGTCACAGTTCAAAGCATGGAGAGAATGGAGAAATTAAGAGAAAGTGCTCTCAAAACACACACGCCTACCTAATCTTTAATTCTACCCCTGGTTGCTCAGAACTTCTGCCCTTAAACTGCATTCAAAATAAATTCCACCAGTGTCCCATTCTCAGGGAGACACGGGGAAAAAAACCATGCATCCTTCTCCTGGCTTGTCACTGTAGAGTTGAGATAATAATAGTCTTTTTCTGATCCCCTGAACTTTCCCATCTGCTTCATAAAACAATGGCAATTTTTTCCCCTTGCTCTGTCTTCCTCTCTCTCTCTTTTATTTTTATCCTCCTACACTATAATTTAAAACTGTGGCAGTGCTATAGCCCTTGAGGGTTTTTTTTTTCCCTTTTCTTTTCCCCTTGCTTTAATACATGACTGTTATTTAAAATGGCCTTTCATCTGAACACCAGCAGGCTTCCTGAGCTGGGAAACCACCTTCATGTGCTTTTATAGAGGGGGAATAGGGCCAGTCTGGCCCCTGATCTACCCAGGGTCTTAGGTCCCTTAAGTAGTGCCATGAAATTCAGAAGTGTTGCTCGCTTTTTCTTCAAAGGCATTTTTGTAAAGAAAAGATCTCAGAAACTAAGGTTTGCACATGCCCCCACCTCTGAAATGACCATCCTATCAAGTTGGTGGTGGACAGTGTTCTACCAGGCTTAGGTCCAAATAAAGGAAGTTCAGCTGACTGCAGTAAACTCTGAATGCCCACTGATGCCAGGAGGGGGACATTTGTCAGTCACCAAGCACAGACTTTCAGCTGTTGCTATGCAGGCGCTACCTCAGCTACACTGCCAATCACACCATCCTTGTGCATCTCTGCCTCAGCTGGGTGGGCAATGCGTGTGAGAGATTGATGGCCCAGGGCTCCTTTCCCAGGGGAAATGTCATCTATTTCAGGGATCAGAAAGGAGGATGTCTGACACTGGTGTTTCCCATACCAACACTGCAGCATCCCCTGCCATATAGGTTCAGCGTGTGTTTGGGGCTCTGCCTAGTTATGGTTCTCCTGGAAAATTCCCCACATGCATCCTGTCTGTGTCAATGCAGTGTTATGTATGCACCTGTACCTCTGAAAGTGATTTGAGCCTTATCTTTCACTCCAAGCTGTCTCCAGAGCCCCCTCTCAAATAGCATCAGTAAAGCAGTAATCTTTTGAATGGTCTTCGTGAAGGACAACTCCATTGTAATAAAATGCTGGGTCTAGAACCGGGCTGAAGGCTGGAGAAGGTGTGTCTATCAATTGTGTGATTGTGTGTATGCCTTTGTGAGACTAAATGTATGTGAGTTGTGTGTGTAAGCATGAGCGGGTTAGTTGTGATCATGTATGTGATCATAAGTTGTGTATGCTGTGTGACAGAGTATGAGAATGAGTGTGTGAGCTGTGCGTGAGTGAGTGTGTGTTGGGGGCAGGAAAGCATCTCGGAGGCCCTCAGAGTAATGATGGCCACCCACTCGGGTGCCCTCTGCTGCCTGGAGAAGGGACTCCCAGGGAAGACAGGGCTGACCTGCAGGGGCAACCACATGCATGCAGGAAATGGACAAGGCTTTTTTTTATCCTGGCCACAGCTGGCTGTTCCCTTGACTGAAGTCCAAAAGGGCTATGGGCAGGTGGAGGGTTTTGGAGGCCTGGGCTCTCAGCTGCATTCCTAGTAGCTCTCTCTTCCCATAAGCATTGGCAATAGACCGTAGAGAATTACTGGGATAGGAGGTGAGAAGTGAGGAGCAGGGTTTACTCCTGAATGTGGCCTCCAGTCCTGAAGTGGAGGAGGTGAAGGTACACAGCCAGAGGCCAGACAGTCCAAAGATGTCCAGAATATTTTAATCTAACTGATCTGCATGCCAGTTTCATTGCCACTGCTAGCATATATCTGACTTGACAGTATTTTAAGACAATGTTTTGTAATTCTTATTTATCGCATGTTCATCATACTCTCTCATCTTCACAAACTACAAACTACATCTAGTATTATTTTCCTTCTACCTAAAGTAGAAGGGTTTCCTCTAGCATAGCTCTGCAGATTTACTTAGATTTTTTTTTTTTAATGAAAATTTCTTATTTTCTCCTAAGTCCTGAAAAGTATTTTCCTGGCATAGAATTTTAAGTTTGAAGTTATTTTCTTCTCAGTTCACAGGGGGTGGTTAATTTTCAGTGCTCTTGTTGAGAAGTCCACTGTCAATGTGAATTTTGCCTCCATGAAGGTTACCTGTTTACCTTTCTCCCCCACGTTCAACAGTCTCTGTTGCTTTAAATATGTTTTCCTCTGACTTTGGACTTTTGTTATCACTTTGCTGTTTATTGACATACATCTGTTTTCTTTTTACTTTTCTTAGGACTGCTTAGGTATTCTTGAATCTAGATTGGTCATTTTGATTGGTTCTGGAAAATTCTAAGTCGTGATCTCTTCCAGTGTTGTCTCCTATCCCTTTCTTCTGTTCATTTCAACTCCTTTCTAAATGTGGGCTAGTCCTTCCTCCTCTGTCTCATTCTTTTGTGTCCTCCATGTCTTTGTCTCTATAGTGTAATTACTGTTTGTAATTTATTTCTTGAAAACAAGAATAGCTGTTTTTAATCTGTGCTTCATGATTCCGTTAGCTAAAATATCTGTGAATCTGTTTTTACTGTCTGTTTCATACTGTTCTCATTCTTAGTATCTTGTATTCTTGTGTCATCTTTTACTATATCATGGTCATTGCATTTTTAAAAACTGAAATATTTTGAGCCCTAGAAGGAAAGTATCTCCTTCATATATGATTTGTGTTTGTTTCTGCAAGATGACTTAGGGACTCACTAACAATAGAACTATTTTAAACTAAGAAATTCTAGTTTTCTGGTCATTCAAACCATACTACCATTTCTTAAAAGGGATGTTCGGTCCTTCTCATCTTGAGAATGCAGCCTTCTGAGGTCTCCACTTATTACAAGAGGTTTTCCTATTAGACTCCACACTTCACCCAAGGGGAACATTGATTCCTCTTGGGCATCGATTCCTCTTCTTCCGGCTTTTTGTCTTGTCAAGCAAAGGTTAACATTTGTCTGACTCAGCAAGCACCCTCCAGTCAGGGGCATTTGGGGTCTAGTAACTCTGTACTAAGAAGGGAGCTTTTTGTAGCTTTTAAGAAAGATGTAAATTTTGCTACCAGGTGCATTCAGTTGTTTTCAATGGAAGTTCTGGCCTGAGTAACCCTATTTGCCTTTTCCAAGTAAGAAGAGAAGTTTTCTTAACCCACAACTCTTATTACCTTTCCATTCTCAGACTGAAACTCCTTTATGTGAAATCCACTCCACTGTGCACAGACTGTTTGGTTAGGACTCAGTTTATATCTTTCTGATTCTCAGTTTCCTTAGATATTAAGTGAGTCCACCTCGCAGGGTATTTATTGCAAAGCTTAACGCAATCATAAACATTGTTTACTGATTCAATGGTTTTGTAGTCATGCTTTGTGGAATACCATGCCTACTACTTATCTATTGAACTTGGCATTTGCTTGCTCCTCAGAGGTCACAGCCAAAGAGCACAACAAGGGAGAAAAGGGCGATGGCCTCCTGCTGCCTCTACTCCCAGCCCTGAGAGGAGATTTCAGGCTAAAAGCAGCAAAACACAGCAGCATGAAACCATGGGACACTGCTGAGCCTGTGGGCTTTGCCTCACCTGCCCTGTGCCGGTGCAGAATGTGGCCACTGGGAAGAGAGGAAGCTGTCCTCTTCCCTTTCCTCCAGAACCCCTCAGCCTCCCTCCTCCCATCTTCTGACCCACCCTCTTAATCAGGGCTGCCTACCAGTATCAGTTCTCCTTGGCACGCCTTCTTTTTCTCATTTTTTATTTTAACATTTGTTCCCTGTCTTATGAAAAATTGGAAATTTATCTACAATCAGCCCTTTGACTTGCCTTCCTATCAGCTCTCCCTGCTCCTTACTTCTTCTCATTTATTTCTGACAGGAATCATGTAACAAATTCTTAATTTGATGAGGTTGATATAAACCTCCAGGCAAAGCAGCCAGATGAAGTCAGGGATGGTTGTGGGAAGCCAGTGAGTGCTGCCCGATGTCCCAGACTGACCTCTCTCCTGACAGCAGAAGGTTCCAGAAAGGGGGAGGGCAGGAGAAGAGCAGTACCATGGGGTTTGCACAGCAGGAAAAGAAAACCAGGACACAGAACAACAGTTTTCCATGAGGAAGTCTGGAAGGTGGGGATGGAAGGTGGCAAGACTTGGAAGGATACGAATGAGAAGTTGGTTGGGGAAAGAGAGACTACTTACAGTGTGGGGATGCTTATCAATGATTACCAGTGGGAAACATGGATTTGGACATGTAGATACCTGGGTCTTCCTGTCACCAACGTATGGATGTACACCATTATTTCTGAGATGGTGTTCAGAGTTCAGAGATGGCCCTGGAAATGTATTTCTGTAAGTAGGAGACACGTTGGGCAAACAAGTTTAAGAAACAAGGTGTGCTCTGTGTTCTTTTTGGAGATTCATGGTATACAAGAACCTATGCACTATTCTGCAGTCTTGCTCTTGATCAAAGTTGTTTGAAAAAGACTTTCTTTTCAGGATATTTATCATAGTAACATCTTTCAGGGAACTTAGAGTTTGTGGAAAATATTTATTTTAAAGCAATACCTGGTTCTCTTTTATCCATGCTACTCAGGGATTTTCTGTCCAACAGTATGTTTCCAGAATGGTGCAGGTGAGCAAAACTCTCGTCCCGAAACACATCCCCAGGACCTAGCCGCTTACAGTATCTGGTGATGATAATGACCCTGCTTTACCGAGGATCTGCTTTTCCTGTGCATTGCCTTATGAAGGATAGATAGGATAATTCCCATTTCACTGATGAGAAAACTAATAGTTTAGAATATTTAACTCATGGGCAAAAGAAAGGTGGTTAATACAGGACGTGATTCAACATCTGCCTGATTCTAATACAAAGTTTTTTTTTCTAATATATGATACCAATTATGAAAATTAGTCCCATTTACAAAACCAAAACAGTAAAAAAGCAAATTCAGCAACCAAAGTTATAAGTAAGTACCACTTAATTTATCGATTGCATGTTAGCGCCAGAAATAACCTTAAGATCATCAAGCCCTAGTACTTTTTATTTCTGTTTTCATATAAGAAAACTGAGACTGGGAGGAAGTGACATGATTTTCCCAAGATACATGACCCGCAGATTTCAGAGTTCATATGATCACTTTCAATTGTTTGGACATCTCATCCAGAGCTATTTTCACATATTCCCCCATCCTCTTCTCAGCAAATTTGTCAGGCTGAGACTCACCAAAAAGTTTACCTTGCAGTGTGAAGATGAAGATGAGGACCACTGCCCCCCAAACTGTTCACTTCATCTGTGAGGAGGTATCAGGAACCAAGATTTCCTTTTTTTTTATCTGTACCTGCTGAGAACCTAGCACAGCACCTGGTGGAGAGAAGAGTAGGAGCTGAGTTAATTATCACCCCAGATTCTCCCCAGTTCTCTCAAATCTGGAGAAATGAGACAGTCTTTGCAGGTTTAGCTGTGATCTCAAGCTAAGGAGGGGCTGGAATGTAGCGCTCTGCACTCTGCCCAATGCCTCATTCCCACTCGTGTCCTTTGCTTTCCAGACTCCCTGCCTCCAGGCCACCAACTATTCTGGATTTAAACTGCTACCTAAAGCTGGCAGCCAGGCACTGTTAGCTCTCAGACACAGGGACAGACTGTGTCCTCAGCTCTGCTCTGGCTACATATTGAAGTTATCACCTGCCCAGCCTCCTTCCCTGTTCAATGTCTTTTCTGCCTCCTGCAACCCCTGATTGCTTTCTTTATTTACTTAATTATTGTAAATTGACAACTTATAAATGCATAAGTTTGTTGGGTAAAAAGTGATGCTATGATTTACAAATACAATGTAGAACAACTAAATCAAGCCAGTTAATATACATATCACCTCATTTTCTTAACATTTTTTGTGTGAGAACATTTAAAATTTACTCTTGGAAATTTTGAAATGTACAACTCAGTTATTATTTAAATACATCATGCTGTGCAATAGAACTAGAGGGAAGAAAAAGTATTTCACCTAATTGAGCTTATGCACCTTTTGAGTGGTGTCTCCTTATTCCTCCCTCCCCCCAGACTCTGAAGCCACCATTTTTGTCTCTACTCCTGAGGTTAGTCACTTTAGATGCCACATATAAGTCAGAATGGGTGATATTTGCAGTCTGTGCCTGCTCTATTTCATTTAGTATAGGCTCTCCAATTCTATTCATGTCACAAATGACAGAAGTTTCTTCATGTTTAAGACTGAATAATATCCCATTGTGTGTGTGTGTGTGTGTGTGTGTATCACATTCCCTTTATCCATTCATTTGTTAATGAACGTTGTTTAACTCCATAATGTGGCTACTCTACATAGTGCTGCAGTGATCATCTCATTAGATGAAAACAAAAATCATTTGACAAAATTCAACATTTTTTCATGATTAAAAGGAAACTCTAATGAAATTAGGTATAGGAGGAATATACCTCAACACAATAAAAATCATAAATGAGAAGTCCATCTATGGGATTCACATATTCAACTAAAAATATATAACTAACAGTGTATTCAGCTGTGAAAAATTGAAAGCTTTTCCTCTAAGATCTGGAGAAAGGCAAGGATCCCCACTTTCATTGTTCTTATTCAACACACTATTGGAATTTCTTGCCAGAACAATTACACAGGGAAAAGGTAAAAGGAATTCAATAGGAAACAAAAAAAGTGAAACCGTCACTGTTTGCTGATGAGAATATATTAGAAAATTCTATAGATGCCACCAAAATCTATTAGAACTAATATACCAATAAATGACAATTACAGGACACTAAATCAGCACATGGAACAAATGCATATCATGTTGTTACCTGTATGCATTTATGCTTGTACAATAATTCAACTACTTAATAAAAAATTTTCTATTTTAAAACAATCAGTAACAATGAACTATCCAAAAAGGAATCAAGAGGATAGTGCCAATTATAATAGTTATAAAGAAAAAAACAAAAAATACTTAGGAATAAACTTAATTAAGGAGGTTAAAAAAAAGAACCCTGTACATTGAGAGCTATAAAAAATTCATGAAAGGAATTAAAGAAGACACAAATAAATAGAATGATATTCCATGTTCATGGATTGGAAGAATTAATATTTTAAAAAACCACATACAAAACTCTATCAAAAAGATCATATCATATTTCATTGAAATAGAAAAACCAGTCCTATATTTTATAGGGAATAACCAAAAGAAAACAAGCAGCTAGAAAAACATAAGCTAACGGAACAAATTCTGAGGTCTCAAACTACCTGATTTCAAACTCCACTATGAGGCAGTTAGAATAGCTTAAGACTGGCAAAAAAAACAACGAGAAAGCATAGACTTGTTGACAAATGGAATAGAATAAACAGCCCAGAAATAAACCCACACATGTGGAGTAAATAGAATTTTTTTTAAAAGAGAAAGGGACAGTGAGAGAGAGAGAGAGAGGGAGAGAAACAATTTTATTGGCCTTCATTGCTCTGAGACTTTGTTGCTTAGGTGGTGCTGGGGTTTGAACCTGCGTATTTGCACATGCCAGGCAAGCGCCATAACTGCTGGCCCACTCCTCCAGCCGCTGAGTCAATTGATTTTTGATAAAGGTGTGGAGAATATCCAATGGAAAAACAATAGTCTCTTCAACAAATGGTGTTTGGAAAACTGAATGTGGAGAAGAATGAAATTGGATCCGAATCTCACATCAGACATGCAAAATTCAATTCAAAAGGTAAATCAGAAATTTAGGATCTGAAACTGTAAAAACACTAGGAAAAAAAAAAGGGGGGGAGAAAACTACAGAGCGTTATTCTGGGAATTGTATTTTTTTTTTATTTAACACCAAAAGTTTAGAAAATTAAACCAAAAACAGTTAAATGGGATTACATCAGACTAAAAGGCTTCTGTACTGCAAAGGAAACAGTTAACAGCGGGCGAGACAACCTACAGATCATTCAAACTAATTGCCAGCCACACATCCGTTATGGTGTTAGCATCTAACACGTAGTTTGGATATTGGTTGAAACAACTCAACAACAAGAAAGCATAAATCCATTTAAAATTTAACAAAAAAGGGCTGGAGCCGTGGCTTGATGGTTACAGTGCTTGTCTGGCATGTGCAAGGACATGGGTTCTAACCCTAGCACCACGTACACAATGTAATGTCAGAGCAATGAAAACGACATGAAAAACTAAAAAAAAAATTGATTCTCTCTCCCTCTCTCTTTCTCTCTCTCTTTAAAAAAAATTAATAAAGAACCTACGTAGATATTTCTCAGAAGAAAACACAAAAATGGCCCACAAATAATGAAAATACGGTGATCATCTAATCACTAGGGAAAGGCAAATTCAAACCACAATGAGATATCATCTCATACCTGTCAGAAGGGCTATTATTGGAAAAAATGAAACTTAGTGTTGGCAATGATGAGGATAAAGGGAACTTTTGTGCATTCATGGTAGGAATGTAAATTAGTACATCAATTATGGGAAATGATATGGGGGTCCCTCAAAAAGAAAAAAACTAAGAGTAGAAATGCCACATGATTCAGCAATCCTGCTTTTTACCCAAAAGATCCTAAATCATGTGTAGAAGAGATGAGTGCATCTCCATGTTCGTTGCAGCCCAATGTGTAATAGTGCCTGCTTTCTTAATTCTCCTTTCTTGGTCATTAGTCCCTTAGTTGCTTTACTTCTTAAATCTCTGATTTTTCTCTTCCTCATTTTCTAAAGCTGTCATTTTGTTTTCCCATGTTTCTTAGAATACCAATCTTATTTTCTCCACTTCTCTCTGACACATCCACTGCAGATACACATTATTTTTTCTTTCATAAGCTCATCATATATAATAACAATGTTTCTTCATGTTACTGCCTAGGGCTTGTTTCTCATGTTATTTCTATTATCTTCTTTTCTTTCCTCATTTTCTCTTATCTATTTTTTCTCACCACGACCCCACCTCCATTTCTTCTGCATTTGGACAGGAGATTCTTTATCATAACTTTATCATAACTTGTATCATTGTTATCCTTCTTGCTGGAAAAGAAAGTATGGTTGCTCCATGGAAGTGGTAGTAGCTGGTATGTTAAAGAAACCAGAGCCAGCTTTCTCCTGGGAGTTAGACTGAGTTTCTTTGTGGTCTGAGTTCTATTGCTATTGCTTGGATTCTCCAGCCTGTAGTTCATCAACCTTGACACTTTGGGCCACAGAATCCTTCATGGGGGGCGGGGGCAGCTCTTCTCTGTAGTGTGGGGTGCTTAGCTAACCTTGGTAGATCAGTAGATGCTGAGTACTCTCAACTGTGATAATGAAGAGTGTCTCCAAACAGTGCCTAATGTCCCCCAGGGACAAGATCTTCCCCAGTTGAAAAACGATGCCCCATTCCGTGGCCTCTACTTTCATTTCTGGAACCAGTGGCTGAGGGGAGGTTTCTGACCCTCACTGGGCAGGCAGGAAGGAGGCAGCAGAGTTAATGGGAGTTATCTTTATTTCTTTTCCTTTTTTTTTATCCTTCCTTTTTGTCACTCTGTCATGGCTCTGATCTTTTTTACTTCTTCCGTTTATCTTTCTATCTATGTCTTTTATTTAGCCTTCTTTCACTATAATCCAAACTTCTAACGTAACAGCATGTTACTCTTGAGTCCTAGACTGTTAAAAAATGGCTCTGATTAAGCCGTTTAAATGATTCTTGGAGAAGTGGCTCTGACGGTGTTCCATCTGTACCCTCAGAAAGGTCAAGGTGTCACTCGACTGCTCGGGGGAACTTAGCTTCTAGGTTCCCAGGTGGTTAATGTCTGTTTGATTAGCTGTAAAACAAAATCCAGAAAATGCCAAGAGGCAAATCTCAATTCACCTTTCAGAAGGAAGTGCACTGCCCATTTAGGGAACTGGGTGGTGAGATCCTCAGCTGTTAAATTCGCAACAGGTAAGCCAGCAAATAGACTGAGTTCCAAGGCGGCTCTTCTCTTCTGCTATTCCACCTGAGTCACCTTCACCTTTCAGCCGCTGACTCTTGGCCAGAAGACAGTTCGTGCCTATTTGTTCCACTGCCTGCTCAACCCTGCTTTCCCACTTGGGTCCCTCCTCTATTCCAAACCACCTCCTGTCTCTTCCACTGCCATCCTTTTACCTTCCTTCTAAGCTCTCCTTCCAGTGCCCCTCCGCAACAAGCAAGCTTGTCTCTGTTTTTGTCTTCACTGTGCCTCTCTCATAAATGTAGCTCACACTTAAATATGCTTTAAAAACTCAAAACTAAAAATAAAAGAATCTATGCAGATGTACCTGAAGAAGTTTCCCCTTCATGAAACACATCCTACCTTGTTTTCTCTCCTCCTGTGCACATCTGTGCACACTCCCTCTTAAAAGGCAATTATGGGGGGCTGGAGCGGTGGCTCAGTGGTTTCGGCGCTTGCCTGGCAAGCATGAGGACCCGGGTTCAAACCCAGCACCACGTACACAACTGAGTGTTGGAGCAACTAAGGCCATGTGAAAAACTAAATAAAGTTGTTTCTCTCTTGCTCTGTCTCTCTCACTGTCCCTCTCTCTTTAAAAAAAAAAAAGGCAATTATGGGTTCCTGAGTCTAGGCCTCATGTAGGTGAACACTCAGTAACCATTTCCCAGTCCGATGTTCTCCTGCTCACATGCAATGATTCCATTATGGCTGTTGCCTTTCTTTGCAACAAATTCCAATGTGGCCCTCCCATGTGCAGCCCATCATTTGGGAAGACATCCCTAATGACCCCACCATAATCATGACTATGGCATCAGGAATGGAAAATGTCCTTTGCACAATGTCTTACTCTACTTCTTGATGATCACAGAGGCAATACGTAAAGAAGTCTGACAGAAGTTTGAATGCAATCCTTACCCCACGACCAGAGCCACACTTGTTGCCTGTGGTCTAGGGCCTCTATGACATGCATGTTTATCTGCCCTGCCTGAGCCAATGAGTTGTTTTCCACCACTCAGCTACATAAGTGCTTTAGTCCATTGTCTGTTACAGTAACAAAATATGGCAGGTTGTGTAATCTACAAAGAAAAGAGGTTTATTTAGCTCACTGGGAGGCTGACAGTCGAAACAGCATGCACAGTTTCTTCGAAGGTCTTCTGTAGCTGCAGCACCTCATGGTGGACAGAATCATGGAGGGAACTTGTGAAAAAGGAGAAATCACAGGGGCTGACAGGAACCCAGAGAGAGAGACAGGAGACTAAGTGGTGTCTCATGAGAACTTCATCAATCCCTGCCAAGGGCATTCATCCAATAACCTGAGGACATCCCACTAAAGCCCCACCTCTCTTAACATTGCCACACTCAGGACTAAGCTTTGAACATATAAACTTTGGGAGACACACTTAAGCCATATCCAAACCCTAGCAATAAATCCTCTTAATTTTTCTTTCTCTTTTTAACCCTCTCATCCATTGCTCACATTTTCACCTGGTCGTTCTTAGGTAGGAATGCTTGTTGAAACCACCCTGGCTCCTTTGGAGCTGTTGCTGCTTTCTCCTGGGCCTGTATTGACAGGCAGGGTCTGTTCTGGGGTGAGGAACAAGAAAGAGACATAATTGATGCACGCATGCATCTGCACAAAGCCCCTGCTGACAGTTTTCAGTGATTACAAGAGAGAGGCTGAGGTGAGTTCCTCAGTCCCACAGTCGCCAAAGCCCCATGTTCATGTGTGGCCCTGCTGTTTCCAGTCAAGGGAGAGTGGGCCTTCCTTTGTTGACCCATGTGGTAGTCGGGGCCCCCAGTTCCCACAAACAAGATGTGTGTGTGTGTGCGTGTCCAGTTGCCTTTCTGCAGGAGCATCTGTCACTCTCCAACATTTCCTTTATCATTGCAGCAAATTATTTAAACACTACCCACTGAACCCCATCTGTCACTGCACCCCATCGCTATCAGGGCCCTGCCTCCCCATGTGAAGAAACTCGCCGGCAAAGGCTCTGTGCCAAACAACAGGGCAAATTAAATCAAAGCGCGCTCTGGCACCCAGGGGGAAAATGCACATCAGCTTTGACTTATTGCATGGAGCACGCTTACAAGAGAGAAAGCAGCGGCTTTTGTCACTGCAAGGGGCCATGAAAAATGAATTAGGGCCTCTGCTGAGAGAGGGCATGGAGGAGAATCTTTCATTCTGAGACGTTGTCCTTTCTCACCTTGCAAGAAGGAAATAATAAAAGGACTTGTGGTGGGTCTAAGTCTCTCCAAGGTTGGAATCTCTCCTCAAGCCACCCTGGGTATAGAAAATGAGCAAGGAGTTGGGAAGAAATGTACTTTAAGAACTTTGGAAAGAGCCTGAGTTACACGGTACTACTAGAGGGTGAGAACTGGAGCAGTGCCACTGAGAGTGAGCAGCACACCACCAGGGGAGCTGGAGCAATGCAAGGGACATGCTGGGGTCTGGTCCTCATCCTGCCAAGCAGTGTTGCTTGGGAACTCCACACCAAGAGAGTGAAACTAATGTGATCAGTCCTTTACTTTGGATCACTTCCGGGCTGTTTTCTTCACGCTTAATCTCTACTCCTTTGAGATAGGAATTATTTTTGACCCATTTGCAAAATGATAAGGAACCTCGGAAAGTTTAAAGCGATTGCTTGTGGCTGTCCAATTTTCTTGTGTCAGGGCTAGGATTCCAAACCACATCTGTCTTATTTCAAAGTCCATTGCCTCCCTTTATAAAAGAATTCTTCTCCATCTCCCTGCTCCCCTCTGAGACACAGCTCGTTTATTTTCCTATAATGAGGGAGGGGCCTTTGATTTCCTAATAGATTGCTCACCTGCCATTCTAATGGAGATGGCATTTGCTGTGGGTTTAGCTGCAGAGCCTCACTCACCAGACACATTTGTACTGGTGACAGCAGAGGCACATGGACAGTTGCTCAGGCATATCTAATATAGCCCTTCACAGGCAAGGAACTTGGCTGGCGACAGCATGGTTCCATCTTCCAGGAGATAAAGACCCATGGACATGTCTAGTTAGAACCCAAGCTAGACTGCTCAGCCTATGGGCTAGGAGCTGAAACGCTCAGCAGGCATTATTTTCTTTAGCAGAAGAGGCACAGAACAGAGGGACAGATTTTCTGTGTTCTGTCCTCATCTCGGTTGTTCATCATGCTTTGTCCCTGTGTAACTGTCAATGGATTATTATATTCCTTCATTGTGCAAATTTCTCAATTTCAGAATTGGACATGAATAAAATACATTGGACATTGGCTTAAATAGATGTTAAGTATTCTGATAATTTTCTAGGGGTTGGGTCTGTGTCACCAAATATTTGGGCAGTTCTTGGATGGTTGATAAATTTCAAACAGAATGTGTCACCTTAAACAGTGTGTTTGCTTTTTTCTCAGTATGATTTGCTAACCTAGGGCTCTGTCTACATATTTCCTCAGTGTTTGCACTTATGTAAGTTTGGATGTCTTTCAAGGGTCATCAGCATAAGATAAAAAACAAAACGCTCCCACACAAGGGCTAAAGTGCAAAGACCATGGTTCTAAATGGATCTTTTGTAGGATCCCCATTTTCCCTTGACACAAGCAAACAAGAGTACCACACAGGAATAGAATAATGCTCATAGCTTAGTCAACAATCCTTAAGCACATTATTATGGTGAAAGAGTGTTCACTGAAAGACAGTGATAAACACCCATCATGCTTGTGGGAGTCAAATTGAATGCTTAGTTGAATTTAGTCAGAATCATCCAATTCAGTAAACATCCAAGAGTTTTGTTTGGAAGCCTCTTCAGTGTTATTTTCCGCAAGTTTTCTGTGTGTACACTGCCCTGGCTTAACCAAGCAACTCTGTGATTTTTATGATAATAAATTCCCTCTGAGAATTACTATTACATAGGGCAGCTGGTGGGGTATGGACAAATGACATGTAAGGACTTTATATCAGACAGTCATGGTGGTATATGCCTTGATGTCCCAGGTACTTGGGGTGGGGGATGAAGGCTGAGGCAGGCTTATTGCTTGAAACTAGGAGTCTGCAGCATAGCAAGATCCCCATCTTTAAAAAAAATGAAAATTAAGTTAAAACCTCTCTACCCACTCAAATGTGTGATTTTCTAGTACAGTTGTGCTTTTGGAATTCTTACCATCTAAACTGAATGGAAGTTTGATGAAAGGTCTAAATTCCAGTGTGCAAACTTAAAGGCAGGAGAAGACCATGGGGCAGGATCTGCTATCATAGACAGGCTCAGAGGAAAATAAAGGAAATGCAGAAACCACAGATTAGAAAGTAGTGCCACTGTGGGATCAACTACAAAAGAGAACTTTTGCTGAGTACTACCAAGTCAACTAGGACAGTTTCGAAAGTTTGTGTCGAGTCAGTGGTAAAGGGACTTATTGCTAGATCAGGGGAGATGTGGTCTAAGAAACCATCTGAGATATTTTGTGAATTAAAAACATAGGGAAGGCAAGGACTATCATGTGGGATATTCTATGACTCTGATTAGCATGAAACTCTCCCTGGTCCCAAGTTCAAATTTAAAACTGAGTTAAATTTTTTTTCTTTAGTTACCAAAGGAGTCCACAGATGAAAAAAATTAAATCTGAGTGGTATTTTTTTTTAAATCACACAATCTAGACTTTTTCCTTTACGATAAGAGAATACAAGTTGAGTTAAGTGGATTTCTCAAATTCACACAACTATGTAACAATAGAAGCAAAACTAAAATTTATTATGATGTATAGCATTATGTTGTCTCTACATTACCATGGGAATGAACACTTTTGTTTTCTTTCTCCTTAAGAAAATTCTGGAATTTTACTTCAGATACAGGTGCTTCAAAATATAGCTGATAAAATTAGAAACTAGATAACACCCTACAAAAAAAAAGCAAGTAAAATATGATCCTAAGAAATGATTAGTATGGCACTCATCAGTATTGAGCCAAAATTCAGTACAATCTGTGTCCTCAAGTTCAACTTGTCTGTAGTGTGCACAGCTAGATTATAAAATATTTCAGAAGATGATTTTATTCACAATCTGGCCAAATGAGCGTGCCTTGGCTGAAGATCTGCAGGGAAGAGGGTCACCAGATGGGGAAGCCTTCGTCTCCAGGGCATGGCCTGCAACACAGCTGAGTTTTTAAGTGTTGGCAGCAGAACACTAGGGAACCTTCTGTTCAAATGTGCCCCAAACCCATTAAGTCGTAAGCCTCAGCCTGGTTTAGAAAGTGGTTTATAGGAGCTTTCTCGTCGTTTTCTCCTGAGCACCACTTTAGGCCCACATTCTTCAGGAGAGGGAAACCATTTGCAACTCATGTCACCATGGCATCCAGGAACATGCATGCCCAGGAGCTGGAGGATTTGGCTGCAATCGCTGGCTCTACTCATTCAGCTGCATGGTGTTGGGCACATCTGTTACCTAGATGTAAAAATGAAGTAGGTCATTCATTTCCTTTAGGGTTGATCTGGGGCACTATACCACTGTCCCCTTCCTCACCTGTGAAAAAAGGAGGGCTTTCCTTTGAGAGTAGAAAAAATCTGTGGCTGGAAGATTATAGTAGCTTCGCTTCCCTGCCAGAATTCCAAAAACCTCTCAAGAGCCTTCACATAGTACTTTGTCTCTCTGAGCCTCAGTTTATTCATCCTTAAAATCACAGTGGCCATGATACCCACCTGGGGCCTGCTACAGGATTGTGTGGGATATGCTGGGGCTTCTATTGGAATGGCAGGCATTCTGACATCTGGGACACAGACACCCAGCTCCCAAACGAGTGTATGAAAATCAGCTCCCTCCTTCCTGCCACTGCAGGTATTATATCATGAAGAGTGGGGCAGATACAAGGTCAAACACTAGGGAGACTGAAGATATGGGATCTTTTTCTCGGTTCGGTCAGAATTGGTTAAAAGCAGAACTGGTAGTTCAATTGCCTGTGTTCCGGGACCTAGTTTAGATGTAGGCATCTCTGACATGCCTTTTAAGATTGAAGATGGGAGTGTAGAAGGCCACACGAGCACAATGGAAGATAGAACGCTTGTACCTCATTGTCTGGAGAATAGATGGGTTTCAGGCTTCGGGAGAATAGGAGCTGCCAGTCAAACTGTTTTAATAGAACAGGAGCAGATAGATTTCAATAAAAGAAATGAGTATAAATATTGTGAGTGGAGGAAGGGAGAAAGCTGACAGATCATGTTTGACTAGTCACAGTGGGGAAACTTTTCAAAAAACTTCAAATGGAAAAGTCACGAAGCTAAGGCAGGTGGCTGTGCTGAACCCACTAACAGCTGTGAATCCAAGGCTCTCCCCATGGGCACCATTAATGAGGCTGGATGAAGGGGACTCCAAATTGATGGGTCTTGCCCCAGATCTAATCCCCACCTCCTAGTGATATGCAATGTGCATTCAGCTCTCTACCTCTTTGGCCTCCCCCAACCTAAATCTGTAAGAGATTTAGGTAACATTGCAGGCAAAGGGTCTGCGGCTGGTGCCTTAAAGGCCAGGGTGATTCAGAAACCATCTCCTTCAGCTGTCTCTCCAGAAACACAACCCCATCACCATAGCCCCATAGCACTCTTTGTTAGTAGTTACTGATTTTCTCTCATATATGCAAAGAAACCACCTACTCAGGCCTCTTGTCCCCTTCCCTGTGTGCCAGCTCTTGGGATTTTCTGCACTCCTTAGACTGCAGCCTCGGAGGAAGCAGCATCTTCCCAGTCCTGCATCAAGGCCTCAACTGTTTCCTGCATATGTTGCATTACCTCTGGAAGATGCTCAGTTTGCCTGATGCCCACCCTGTACTCTGCCTGAGAATAACTGCTTCTTCCACTTTAAAAGCCCACCCCATGCCATTCTCTTAAAGCTCTTAGACATTTCCTGACTTGGCACTGTTGGCACTGCTCCTTTGGGACTTACCTTGTGAAGGTAGACTTCTTCCTAGAGGTGCGTTTCTTCCCTGTTCTTGTCTACTACTCAATCAGCATCTCTCTGGGTCCAGCCGCTCCCCCCATCTCCATCTGGCATATGACAAAGAAGTCACATGCAAATACAAAGTCTCTCTCTGTGCCAGCAATGTAGCAATACATTTTCGTGTTCTGCAGGTTGGAAAGCTCAAGAACAAGGCACCAGCAGACCTAGTGTCTGGGTACTCTTCTTTGCTTGCAGGTGGCAATATTTTTGTCTCCTCTTATAAGGCATTAAGCCCACTGATGAGAGATTTAACCTCATAAACTGATCATCTTCCAAAGCCCCCAGCCACCTCCTAGCACCATTGCAAGGGGACTCAGGCTTCAACATATGAATTTCAGAGAGATGCAACATTTACTCCAATACCTTCTGCCCCTAGACCTCCATATTGTCCTGTCCTTCTCATGTGTAAAATGGACTCATTCACCTCAAAAGTATCAATGAACTTGAAAGTCCAAAGCTTTAAGTTTCATCTTTACATCATCAAAAGTGCTTTCTGTCTACAGATCTATGCAACAACATAACATGTCATTTCCAAAGTGCGATGGTGGGACACGCCTAGAATAGACTTTCCCAATCCAAAAGGGAGAAATAGTAAAGAAGGAAAAGGTGATGGATTCCAAGCAGGCCAAAACTACAAGAGAAACTCCAGGTTCAGTGGCTCAATAATAATTTTCAGTTTTTTATCCTCTGTCTTCCAGACCCACTCTGTCTTCCTGCTCCCACTGCAGGGCCCTGAGCAACCCCAAACCCAGTGATTTGTTTGGAGCAACCTGGCCTTTTAAAAGCAAGGCGATGCTCCCCTTGCCCTAGTTTGAAAGTGAGGAAGCAGGCCTGATCACCCCTGAACGACCCCCAAGGTCATTTTTCCCTTGTGTTGACAAAAAGTAAGCATTCACAGCTGGATAACTCTGTGGTGCCATCCTGCGCTCCCAACAAGACACACAACTTTCCTTCAGTTTCTTCCCTCTGCTTCAAAAGGCATTCCTTCTTAGACCTCTGGCTCACACCCATACTATTCCATACCCATCTCTTCCAAACACACGTAATTATTTTTTTGGAATATGAACAAGCTGAGAATGTGTCCAATCATTATTGTTCTACTCTATTTTGGAACAATTCTGTCTCCAATTCACTTTTCTCATTTTGCATTTTATAATAAGCAGTCAGAAGGAACCAAGCTGCTCCTTCAACACATTGCTTAGATATATCCTCAGTTAAATACCAATTCTATTGCTCACAAGTTCTACCTTCCTCAACATACTAGACCATGAATAAATTTCAGCCAAGTTCTTCACAGTTGTAACAAGGTTGGCCTTTCTTCCAGTTTCTGATAACATGTTCTTCATATCTGAGACCTCATCAGAATGACCTTTAACCTTCATTCCTACAACATCATGTACATGATTAATTAGGAATCCTCTTAAAAATATGGAAGCTTTCTCTTCATGTGTTAGTCAGTTTTGTGCTGCTTCAACAGATACCCAAGGGGAAAAAAAACTTAGTGGAGGAAAGAATTATTTTGTCTCATGGTTTCAGAGATTTCAGTCTATGTTCAACCAGATCCATTGCTCTGGGTGTGAGATGAGGCAGAGCACTACGGAGGAAGGGTGTGGTGCAGGAAAGCTGCTCGGCTCACATCACCCAGGAAGCAGAGACAGGGGAAGGGCCAGGAGAGCCTGTAAACCTTTCCAGGGCATGCCCCCAATGACTTTCTTCCTCCAACTAGGTGCCACCTCCAAGTAGTCCACTGAGCCATCAATGGATTCATCCATCCATGAGTCAGAGCCCTCATGATCCAATCACTTCCCTAAAGTCCCGCCTCTGAACATATAAGACTTCCTGGAGCATTCAGATCTGACCAATACCACTTCACTTCTCTTCTTTTTTGTCTCAGTCTTCACCAAAATACCTTCGTAGTCCCTTTACATTAATATCATCTTTTCTAGCATGTACTTCAGAACTCTTCCAGCCTCTAACTAGTTTTAAGCTGCTTCAACATTTTTAGATATTTGTTGCAGCATCACCCCACCTTTCATATCAATTTCTCTATTCTATCTCCTATATCTAGTAGATTTTGGTACAAAATATCTATTAATATTTGCTTAATTAATGATCACATTCCTATTACAGTGTAATGAGTATCCTAAAAAATCTGTACATTTATTCATCCATACATATATAAATTGCAAGTAATATAATACAAATGGGATTGTGCACTACTAAACCTTTGTTGTTGTTGTTGTTACTAGGGATTGAACCCAGGAGTGCTTAAACCCGTAGTCACATCCCCAGCCCTTTCTATTTTAAACTGTGAGACAGAGTCTAAGTTGTTTAGAGCCTCAGTGAGGCTGACTTTGAACTTGCGATCCTCCTGCTTCAGCCTCCTAAAGTTACCAGGATTACAAGTACGAGCTAACACACCCAACTGTAACTACACTTTTTAAATTTCACAATAGACTGCACATTTTCTCTTTACAAATTTATTTAATTTTGTGATGTATGTAGTAATTTATAATGTTGTACTCTTCAAAGAGTAGTTTCCAGAATACTCTAAGATATATAAATCTTTGTATGTGCAGGTATGAGATATATTTTCACAGACTGTTTTCCTGTAGCGAAATTGCTTGGTCATAGGTAATATTTATTTTAAATGTTTATATTGCCAGCCAGATTGCCCTCCAAAGAGCTGCATCAATTAGCAATCTCACCGATGCAGAGAAGTTCCCCTCTGCCCATACCAGTATTCTCAATAGTTTACATTTCTGTCAATGTGAGAGGTAGGAAGTTACGCCTATTTTAATTTACATATTCCAGTTACAAGGGAAGTTGTTGTACATATTTTTTCATATTTCATGCTTATTGGATGTTAGTATATCTTCTGTGAATTGCTTGTCCATATTTTTGTATTATTTTTTCATTTGAGTTCATCATTTTTCAAATGGATGTGTGTGTTTGTTGTAGACGTTAACCCTTTGTTGTCAATGCTGCAGATATTCCTCCCAGTTTGTCTGCTGTCTGTCACTCTCTTTTATAGTATCATTTGTCACACAACAGTTTGAGATTTGTCTGTAATAAAATCTGCCAATCTTTTCTTTCATGGCTTCATCATTTCCCATTTTCCTTAGGCTGGTTTGTGTACACACACACATACACACACACACACACACACACACACTTTTTTGTAAGCCATCTTGAATCCTTTAAAAAAAATAAAGGCAAAGATATAGAGAAATGAATGAATTTAAATAAGAAGAGTTCCTCCCAGGCATGTCACATGTGAAGACCGTAGTATCTTCTGTTTACATACCACTTTTATTTTCCGAGTGCTTTCAACTTTATTATCTCATTACTCAGGTCTCACAATGCATCCAATACACAGAACTGCCAAAGGCAACTTCAAACAGCTGCTCATGTATTTACCTCTGTTCCTTCTGCTGCCTCCCCAGGAGGAATGTGGAAGCCTCTTTAGGTTTGTAACTTTGGGGCCACAGCCTTGCCCCACAGTCCCTGACTGCCCAGCAGAGTCCCCTAGTAGGTGGTCAGCACATGGATGCAGGTGGGGGTGAAGAGCAGAGACACCTGGGAAGTATTTCAGAATGAACCCATTAATTGGTGAGTGGCTGTAGATCCTTCTTGGCATCATTCATCCTGCTATTTATAATTCCCAGCTATTTCACCTGCGAGATAGAAGGCAGAGAGATGGAGGAGGATTACAAATGCTGCCCTGTGTGGGCAGCTGAGAAGCAGAGAGCAGAAGATGGGACAGCAGGGAGAGGAGAAACTTCTCATCCCAGCTTCCGTCCAAGCAGCCCTGCATTCAACTGCTCACGTCCTGACAGTCTGAGTAATGTGTTAACTGTTAAAATGAGGCCGCACAGAGGAGAGCAGACAAGCTGGGCCTTGAAGTCTGAAGTTCATGGGCTAACCTGAGAGCAGAGGCTCCACTGTGTCCTGGTGGTGGAGACTATGGGGCGAGGAATTGTCACTTCCCCAGTAGTAAGTAATTGTCTTCTCTTCTCAGTGCTATTCAGTACTATGACAGCAGAATTTACTTTTCATGTTGTTCTTTGAATTAAACAACATCATACATCTTGAGCTTTTTTTTTTTTTTGGTACCAGGGATTGATTGAACCCAGCAGTGCCACACATACTCAGCATTTCAGCACTTTTTGTTTTTTTATTTTGAGATCGGGTCTCACGAGGTTAACTTGGTGCCCCACTAAATTGCTGAGGCTTGTTTTGAACCTGTAATCCTCCTGCCTCAGCCTCCTGAGCATCTGGGATTATAGGCATGCATGGCCATGCCTGGTTTAAGCATTTTAAATTTAGCTAATTCTCACCAAATGCTAGATATTTTTATTTATAAAAAATAAAGGCATCATATATCTCTGCTGTGGTTAAAAGGACATGATTTCCCTAGGCAAAACTAACTTTTACCCCTGGCACTGACATTTTCTACTGTGTGGTATGGCTAAACTATCTAAATTCTCTGATAGACTAAAATTCTTTCCTGTCTAAGAGAAGACATCAGATCTGCTCTTGGTTTGTTCCAGGAACCACTGCATTTCTCCATTGCCTCTTGAACCCTGAGCTTTAATCACTGTGTTGCATCAGTGGAAATCTTTGCTTGCAAAAAAAAAATTAGTACTGTCATTAATATAAACTAAAAGATAATTTGGGGCTCATACAGTTGATAGAAAATTGGGCTAGAAGCAGGAAACATGAGAGCTAAGGATGATAAGTAGACAACACAGAAATAATCACTGCAATGGTGACAGTCACGTTGCTGGCCACACGTGCATTCTAGGCATTTTTTGAAGTATTAGCTCATTCAGTTCAAATAACAATCTAAATGAGGTACATACTCTTTTTCACCCCATTATATGTATGAGAAAACTGAGGCAGAGGTATTAAGGAAAAGCCCAAAGCAACACACGCAGCAAATGGCAGTGTTGGGATTGAAACCTTCACTGTGGACTCCAGGTGTGGCTGTTCACCAGAAAAAGTACTGTCCTGGAGAACAAAACATTCAGCCCAGGGTGTCTCTGCTAAGGGTGGCCAGAGGAAGAAAGAGGAGAAATGTGAAGCAAGACAGAGAAGGAAGGAGAGCAAGTGCAGGGGTCAGGTTGTTAGAGCCGGTTCCAGTTTCCTAGGAATGTACCAGGTGGTTTGGTCTCTGGAATGATTCAAGGAAAGAAGGGGATGGCTGCACTTCAGGAGGGTCTGCTGTATGTAGGAGGGGCAATGCTTGATTGACGGCACCTCCTCATCGTCAGAGTTTGGCCAATTGAAACCCACCCTAAAGGATATGAACTCCACTCACACCCAGGTATTACCCTGTCTCCCCGGCAGCTGCAGTCTCCCAGGGGTAAGTCCAGCTGGAGAGCAAGAATCGTAGTCTCTCTGTTCCCCAAAGTGAACTTGAGTTTCAGGGCCCATGCTGGCAGTGGCCACTCAGACCTCCTTACTACAGCCACAGTGCTTGGTGAGCCCTGGCTAAGGCTGTGTAGCTCAAAAGCACAGAGCCAGGACAACCTGGGGTTACGCAAAAACCGAATCCTATCCTTTGCTTAAAGGTTAGTTACATGAAGATCAGTGCATTCAAAGTCAAACAGAAGCCACAGGTAACAGAGAACAGCCTTTAATCTCTTCCTCTGAGATAGTAGCATGATCGAAGTTTTAAGATAGAGAATTCAAGAGCTGGAAAGATTATGTGATTTGAAAGAGGTTTTATAGCTTTTAGACATGGTGGTTAAAAAAAAAAAGAAAAGAATCCCAGCGCCCTAGATTATCTGAATTTTCTATTTTTGTTGGTATTGGTATTATAGATCTAATATGCTCACAGCCAATTCAGGATCAGATTGGAATAGTTAAAGAAAGGAAAGATGTAGATATGTGTGTAGGATTTCTGCTACCTGTTTCAAAATCACACTTGTAATTGTTGAATAACTTAGTTACTGACACCAAAGATGGTGAGGCCATCAATAAATTTGTTTCAACATGTAAATGTTTCCTGTTGCAACCAAATGATCATTGTATAGAGTACCAACATTATGGGCTGTTAGTCCTCACCAGGAAGGTGAGCAAATCAAATTGCGATCGAGACAACTGACACTGATTCTCAGGTCACACCAAGAAAGGATGGGAGGGGCTCCCACCATTTGTCATCGTTTTCGTGTGCAAGCACCTTGTAATAAGGCCAAGAAGTGTCCTCTTTAATACACTGTTCCTCCTTTCCCCAGAGTAACTAGATCAAAGTGGGTTTGCTTGTGAAAGCTCATTTTGTCTCATAGCAAAGATTCAGGAGATGAAAGACTAGACTTGCGGTGCAGGAGCACAAAATCAATTAATTTGAAAAACATAGTGTAATATATTATAACTGGTTACTTAGAGATGCCGCTGAAACATTGTAAGGATCATTGGAAGACACCTTATCATTTAGATATATACATTTCTCTTAGTTTTGTGGCTCTCTTTAAATCTACTGGAATTTGCATAATCTCCCTCCCTCACCCTTCCTTTACATATATCCAGTGGGTTTCAAATCCACACCCAAGTCCTCATCTTAGGCATCTTCATATCTTTGCACAGCTGCCTATTTTTCTTGGGAAAACTTATGGGAAATAATATCTTCTCCATGAAGCTTCGACATAGGCCTCCAAATCTATGTTTTCTTTAATACTGAGGAAGGAAATTAATGTGAAGAAACAATAGCCAAAAGCAAATAGACCTTCTTATTTCTGTGAGGCATGTGCTTTCAGAAGCCAAGAACTGAATCTTACAATGTGAACCCAAGTGTTCACACTAAAATCCTAGAATGGATTTAAGAAGTATTTTTTGAGAGCTTGCAGTATGCGAAGTCCTGTGCCAGTGTGAAGTAGGAGCAACATAAATAGAAAAGTTTCAGACCATACTTGCTGCTTCCATCCTGCCTAGTTCAGACAAGGTTTATCTTGTAAGGAAAAACTCCTGATATCTTAGTTTCTTAATGTAAGCTTTCAGACGTGTCTCAGTCTCAGGTTTGTGTGAATAAAAAGCAAAGGGAAATATGTACTGAATGTTCCTTGGTGCCAGGCACTGGGCTAGGCGCATGCATATAATTATGTGATTTAATCTGGATCACAACCATGTAATGCAGACATCATCCTCATTTTTCAAATGAGGAATTCAGACTCCATGAATAGTTCAGCGAAAATTTAGCCACCTTCTGCATCTTCTTTTATTTTTGTTTTAGAAGTTTGGCATAAGATCTTGTTTGGTGAGAAAAAAGGCCGCCCATATGTCTAGGGTTTGCTGATGATTGTGTGTGTGCTCACGTGCTTGCATGCTAATATGTTTGGGATGGAAAGATGAATTTAGGATAAATTTGCATCATTTCTAAAAGTAGGACTGGACCAATATTAATTTTATAGTTAATTTTATAGTTCAGTTTGTTGCAAGGTCATTATACATTGACAGTGCTCTTTAGCAGAAAAGAAAGAATGGTAAGTCTTGTGAGCAGACAGATGCAGGTCAGAGAGTGGCATCTTATTGCTGAGCGACCTGAGTGACCATCCAGGAGTGGACAGTCAGCCTCGGACATCATGGACGCTCACCTGAGTCTTCTGCTCCCCCTAATGTCTTTATCCCCTGCATTCCAAAGCAAAAGCAGCACAGAGGGGTGGGGGAGAAAAATAAAATTGAATCTGAAGTCGGACTCCCTGTGTCCAGTTTAATTAAATAGAGGAGTGGCTGCTGTGTGAGGCAGAAGGACAAAACTCAGGAGAGAGGATGTGATACTATTTTGAAGCAGGGAAGCCTAGGACCAAGAATAAAACAAGAAACCAAGATAAAGAAAAACTCCCGCCTATCTTATGGACTTGAGAATTTGTCTTAAATTTGGATTACATTCCATTGCAGATATAGAGATCTGGAGAGAACAGGAAAGGCAATGGTAGAGATTTTCCTTGTTCTTTATTTAATTAGTGGCCAAAGGCAATTAAGTCTTCCCTTTCTGCTCCAATGGAAAAAGAATGAGACAATTTCTAACAAGCAGGTTGTCATACTTCCTGAGCTAAACCACTGGGCCATCTTTTCGCACTAAAACAACAACAACAAAACTTTTTCACTGAAGTGTGTTACTTCTCGATGTAGACTCATGTTAATAAAATACTTTGCAATGACAATCCCGTCTAACATGGAAGACAGTTATACAGGTCTTATGTATTTCAAGCTTGGCAACAAGCAGGGAGAATTGGTATTTCATAGACCAGGATTTATACCAAAACTGCACAGCCCATAAATGATATAGCCAAGGTTGGAATCAAGATTACTGATTTCCAATTTAGTGTTCTCAGCATTACACACTACTGCACACTGCTGCTGAGCAGGAAGGTGAGAAAGCACAGTCATTGTGTGATTAGAGAGTCCTGCCAAGCCAACAACTTAAAAATGTTCAGGAAATTCCACCACTCAAGAACCAAAACTGCAAACACATCTAAAAGATATGTCACTTTCATCATCAAGTGAGATTCTTTTTTCCAAATCAATTTCACTGAACTACAATTTACATACAAAGAAATTCAAACATTTGAAGGTTGATGACTTTTGACAAAATGTGTGCCTCATGTAACCACCACCTTAATCAAGATATAAAACCTCACTGTCTGGTGAGAACATTCCTTGGTTCGCTTTCGTAGTATTTTCTATTTTCAGTGCTACTGCCAGGCAACTGCCAGTGTGATTTCTATAATGTAGACTGTATATGAAATCATACAGTATGTATTCTTTGGGATGAGGTTTTCTCTCTTAGGATGTCTGTGATTTATCTGTGTTGTTATATGCAACATCCCATGTTTTATTTCATTCATTTCTCTAAGGAAATTTAGGTGATTTCGATTTTCAGGCTGTTACATATAAAACTGTGATGAACATTTCATACATGTGTTTTTTGGTTTGGTTGGTTGGTTGGTTGGCACGGGAGATTGAACCCAGAGGAGCTTTACCACTGACCTATATCCCCAGCTCTTTTTTTTATTTTATTTTTTATTTTGAGATAGGGTCTCGCTGAATTGCTTAGGGCCTCGGTAAGTTGCCCAGGCTGGCTTTGAACTTGTAATCCTCCTGCTTCAGCCTCCCGAGACACAGGGAATACAGGCGTATGCCAGTGCACCTGGCTCACATACATGTATTACATGGATATATTTTTCTATCTTTTGGGTAAATATAAAAAATTAGAATGGCTACATTACATGTTAAGTGTACGTTAAACTTTACAAATTAGAATAAGACAATTTAAAGAAGCAGCTGTTCCCCTTTATCACCAAAAATATGTACATTTCCATTTGTCCCACACCCTTGCTCTTTGGAATTATGACTTTTTTGGTGTTACAATTAATTTTAAAAATGTGATAAAGAAATTAAATACAGCAGACGCTAGTATTAGTGAGATGTAACTAACATATCCTACAAGCCATTCACTTAAAAGTGTTTTATTCAATGGTTTGAGGCATATTAACAGTTATACAACAATCAATGTTTGGTCTGAGGCAATCAATTTTAGAAAACGTTTTTGTTTTTCATCCCCCCAGAAAGCTCTGTAACCTTTGTAATTTACACTTCATCTCCAATCTCAACCCATACAGTCCTCTTTCCTGGACAACCACTTATCTACTTTCTGCGACCACAGAATTGCCTGTTTGGGATAGTTCATTCAAATGATCTCATGTGATATGTAGTCTTTAGTCACCCTATTGGATTCTCATGTTTTCAAAGTTTATCCATATATCAGTGCTTCATTCCTTTTCATGACTAATATTCCATTGTGATTTTTTAATTTTATTTGTCCATTCAGCAATTGATGGTTGTTTGGATTGTTTCTACTTGGGGCTATTGTTTTTATTCATACAGAAGGTTTTGTGGGATGTGTGTTCTCATTCCTCTTGATTATTTCCTAGGAATGAAATAATTTGGTCATGTAGTTCTATGTTTAACTTCTGGGGAAACATGTTGGGGAAGCTGCTAGACTGTTTTCCAAAGTTGCTGTACCATTTTCATTCTGAGTATAGCAGTAAATTCCAATATTTCAATATCAAATCTGAGGCTTGATATTATTCAAGCCTCACTTGAATGTGATTATAACCACTCATTTTTTGTTTTTTGTTTTTTTTTTTGTTTCTTAGGGGGGGACAGTAAGAGAGACAGTGAGAGAGTGAGAGAGAGGGAAAGAGAAAGAGAGAATCAATTTTATTGTTCATGTGGCTTTCATTGCTCAATACTTCATTGTGTATGTGGTGCTGGTGTTCAAACCCACATCCTCGTGCATGCCAGGCAAATGCAGTAATCACTGAGCCACCGCTACAGCCCTGATTATAGCCATTCTAGTGGGTGCAAAATATTCTCTTATGATTTGCTTTTCCCTATTGGCTAATAATGTGAGCAATCTTTCATGTACTTATCAGTTATTTATATATCTTCTTTGGAGAAATGTCTAAAATTGTCTCATTTTTAATTGGATTGTTTTTGTTAAGTAAGATGTAAGGGTTCTTAAGATTTACTATGTATGAAAATTCCTTATCAGATGTATGATTTGCAAGTATTTTTCCTGTTTTGTGTATTGACATTTCTCTTTCCTGATTGTAGTCTTTGATGCACCAGTTTTAAATTTTATTAGAGTCTATTTTATGTTTTTCCCCTTTTGTTGCTTGTGCTTTTGGTGTTAGTTTCAAAAATGATAATGAAGATTTACTCTTGTTTTAAGAATTTTATATGTTAGATTGTTCATTTTGAGTTAGTTTTTGCATATGACATACAATAAAGTGCAACTTTATTGTTTTGCAAGTTCACATCTAGTTTTCTCAGAATGTGTGATGAAGAGACTATTCTTTTCCCTATGAAAATCTTGATGTGATTGTCTAAAGTCAGCTGATTGTAAGTCTGGAGCCAGGGTGGTGCTTCTGGACTCACAGTTCTATCCCACTGATCTTAAATCTAAAAATATGAGACCTTCAGATATGTTCTTCAATTGCAAGATTGTTTCTGACTAATCTGAGACCACTGAATGACTGAAAATTTTTTATCATCAGTTTGTCAATTTCAGCAAAAAACACAACTATTATTTTATAGCATTTTCTAATTTTGCTTTGACCATTGGCAATTTAGGAGTAAGTTTCTTATGTCCACTTTCTTGCAAATTACCCAAATATAATTCTGATATTGATTTTTAATTTTAATTCATGTGACCGAGAATATGCTTTTTATGCTTTCAGTGTTTCATATTTATTGAGACTTGATTTATGGACCAGCATATGGTCTGTCTTGGATAATGTACCATGTACAGTTGAGAAGGATGTGTTTGTTGCTGGTGATAGATGGAGTGTTCTGTTCCAGTCTTTTACGTTTTTAGGCAGTTCGGGGAATGTTAATTAATATTTCATTTTGGTAATATTTTCCTGATGTTGAAATATCTTCTTGTGTTTTTACTGGTCATTTGTATATCTCCTTTTATGAAACATCTTTTGCAATTATTTGTCTATTTTTAAATAAAACCTGCATGTTGTTTTTATTGAATTACAAGCATACCATGTGTTTAGTACAAAGGTCCTATGCTAGATGTGTATGTGTAGCAAATATTTCCTTTCATTGTTTGACTTACATTTTCATTTTCTTTATCTGTCTTTTGTAAAGCTTAAAGTTTCATTCTTGATGAAATTCAAATTATGAAATTTTGTTTTCATATTCCAATTTTTCTTGTAGATAATTTTTATTAGTGCATTATAGTTTTACATAATATTGGGATTAATTGTCACATATTCCTATATGCACACGATTCAGCAATACAATTTGTTCAATATCCACCCTCCAAATCCCTTCTTGTAGATGATTTTTATGGTCAATCTGAAAATCTTTGACTACATCAAAGTTATACCAGTGTTCTTATATATAGTCTTCAAAATGTTTTATAATTTTACTTTCTTATATTTAGATGTATGAACTATTTATTTATTTATTGGAACTGGGAATTGAACCCAGGGTGCTTAACCCCTGAGCAACATCCCCAGTCCTTTTTTTTTCTGTTTTTAGAATAGATATCACGAAGTTGCACAGAACCTTACTACATTGCTGAGACTGGCCTTGAAATTTTGATCTTCCTGTCTCTGCCCCCCAAGCCACTGAGCATCATGCCCAGCTAGTTATTTTTCATATGGCATAAGGGTAATTGTATTTTTTACTTTTCTGATTAGGATATCCAATTATTCCAGAACATGTGTTGATAAGACTATCCTTTATCATTGAAATATATTAGTGACTTATCAAAATCAATTGACCAAATGTGTATGAGTATTTTAGAACAAATTCTTGCCATCCTTCAATCTATATATCTAGTTTTATATGTTGATCAGTATAAATTTATGGTAGGTCTTAAATGAGATTGTAAAAATCTTCCAAGCTGATGTCTTTTTTTTTCTTTTTCTTTTTTTTTTTTTTTTTTGGCTGTTCTACTTACTTCACTTTTCCACATATATTTTAGAGAAAATTTGTCAATTTCTGGTGAGAAAAAAAGCTACTATGGTTTTTATTAGCATTAGCTCTTAAAGATTTAATATATCAGGGCTGGAGTGGTAGTTCAGCAGTTACAGTGCTTGCCTGGCATGCACGAGAACACAGGTTCAAACCCCAGCACCATGTACACAACGAAGTGTCGGAGCAAGGAAAGCCACATGAAAAACTAAATAAAGTTGATTCACTCTCTCTTTCTCTCTCACTGTCCCTCTCTCTCTTAAAACAAAATTGAATATTTCAGGTAGGAGACTCCTATTTTTAGAGAAGAATGCTTGCAAGGTTGGCCCTTGGATGGTCTGTGGTCTGGGAACTTCATTGTCAAATAGTTTCCTATACTTATAAAAATTAAAATTAATAATATCTTTGCCAGTGAGACAAGGGTACTTCCCTATGCCCAGACTTTATAAGTAATTTGGTTTGTTCTGGATACCCACTTTCCTTCGGGGAACCTCTAATTTTGATATGTGCGAAACAAAATATATTCATGTGAGCACCCTAACAAAATCATTGTCCACTGAGGCTTCCTAAGGCCAAAACATCACATGCCCATTGATGCTTTTTTAGTTTTTTTTCTGTTGGGAGTGGGGGGGGGTGAACTCTGTGTTACCTTCATGGGGAAGGCTCATGTAGATTCCTCCAGTCCCTACCCTCTGTGATCTAGCTGTGTATCCTCAATACACCACTCTAACATATTTTAGCCAGTATATAAGCTTAGGCTAGGGCCTTTGAGCTCTTCTAGCAAACCTCTGAGATATGGGGGTGTTCTTAGGGTTCCTTGACACAATATTGAAGAATGCTATTCCAGTATGTTGTTGCTAGTCCAAAGGAATACAATTAAGTTTTGGTAGGTTCACCTTGTGTTCTGTGACATTACTACATATGTTCATTATTTCTAGCGATGCTTTATAGATTCCTTATGTTTCTACATTAACAATTCTGTATCCGCAAATAAAATACTTCTCTTTTTCCTTTCTAATCTGTAATCCACTTTATTTCTGTTTTATGTTATTTTACCCTAGTTACCCTATTGAATGGAAGTGTTAACAGTGTGACTTCTTGTCTTGTTTGTTATCTATGATGGAAAACATTTATTCTCTCATCTTAATTTACCATTCATTTTATAATGCCATTTATGACTTAATGCATTTATATTACTTGATATTTTTCTAAGAGTAGATTCTCCCCAAACAGTAGAGCAGACCTTAGCACATACTCTATGGGTACCAGGTGACTAAGAATTGAATGAGAGGTCTCTATTGATAAGGATATAAAGAGATGAAAGTTTACATTTTGATATTGAAGAACTACTTCCTTTGCAGTTTTACCTCTAATTTACCTTTCTTCCTCTTTGTTTGCATATCCCTTATTCCTAGCCCAAAGTTTAACATGATAGGTACTCAAAAATAAAAATTTTTAGAAAACTTGAATCAAAAGTTAATCACTATAAAATTATTTTTAATTTCGTTGGATGTCATAAATACATTTGGTAATGTAATATCAATAATACTGCTTTTTAGGGGCTGGCGCGGTGGCTTGGCAGTTACAGCACTTATCTGGCAAGCTCGAGTATGCAAGTTTGAACCCCAGCACCACATACACAACAAGGTCTCGGAGCAACGAAAGCCACATGAAAAACTAAAAATTGTTTCTCTCTTTATCTCTCTCACTGTCTCTCTCTCCTTAAAAAAATAATAGTAAGAACACTGCTTTTTAGAAACACATTCTGAAATATTTCTAGGGAAAATGGTATGATGTTTGCTTTAAAATATTCCAGTACCAACAACAACAATGAAATTTAGAGTTTCAGAATACTGATGATTGTAAAAACTGAGTGCTATTTACATAATACTAAAAATTCCTTTAACAAATCAATCTCCTGTACAAGAGATTTGTGACAAACAGGTAAAATCTGTTTTGAGGACCTTTATTTTTTGAAATACAAGAAATTAAAAGCACTTTTCCGAATTGATTTTTTATAACAGATTATTGAGAACCACAAAATATATTGGTATTGACAAATCATCAAACAGTTATTGAAGGATAAAAGGCATCCTTATAGAAAGAGCAGTCTGTTTTCATTGTCTCATCTTTGAGCCACATTCACTGCTTAAATCACTACTGTGCTGAGATCACTAAGGGCCTTTCTAGTTGCCAAAGCCAGGAAGTCTTCTTCTTTACCTTATTTGAACTCTGCTTATTTTGTGTGGTTTACATGCTACTCAGTCATTTTTGAGAATTCCCATTCCTTTGCTTTGCCTTTGTTCCACTTACCTAATACCATGTATGAAACTACTCCCATGCGCCATGGTATCAACCAAGCATCTGATAATGCTCACAGATACTTTTGGTCAGAGATTTGGGCCAGGCACAGAGGAATCAGCTTGTCTCTCCTCCCTGATGTCTGGACCTCAGCAGTGAAGGCCTTGGAGTTGACAGCTGAGGTTGCAATCATCTGAAATATCTTGTGACAACCATTGACTAAGACCTCTGCTAGTCCGTATGTCAGAAAACTAATGCCTGGTCTCTCCAATTCATCTTTGTGTGACCTTGATTGGGCTTCCTTAAAGCAAGACAGCTGTATTCCTAGCAAACCATTGGAAACTATATTACAATCCCACTCAGATGCCAAGGGGAAGGATTGCACATTCCATTTCTCAATGAGAGGACTATCAAAGGCAAGGTGTTACGGGAGATATTGTTGGAAAACACAGCCTTAGTCTTATAATGCTATTTCACGGTTCTCCCTCTTTGAAATTTCCTTCAGAAACTTAGTTTTGACTCCTTCTCCATTTGCTGCTTAAATGCTGATAATCTCCAGGTGATTTTGGCATGGATTCTTTCCTTTCTTCACCCACACTCTCCTTTCATAACATTCAGGCTCCTCACTATACCTATCACCAACACGTAGCTGTATTAAATGCACAACGAGCAGATCTGTATGTCTCAGATTTCACTCCTAAATTCCAAATTCAAGATTTCTGTTTATAAGCTTATACAGCCACTTTAAGCTTAAATACCCAAATGGAATTCACCGTTTTGTTTCTATGTCCTCTATTATACTCTTCCTGTACTCCTTATTTAGGCAAATGGCACCAATATCCTGTTATCCTAAACAACAGGTTTAGGTTCAGGTTTCCTCTTTTATATTCTTTCTATCTTTTCAATCTGTTTACAACTCCTGTCAATTAAGTCTTCTAAATTTCTTTTTAATATACTAATTTCTCTTAATCCTCCCTCCCACTGCATACTTGGGTCACATATTATCTCTTGCTAGCAGCAACACATTATTTTTTTTTAAGATCCACTTATCTTTAGACTTGTTCTTTTCTTCTTCCTCCATTCTGCTTCTAGAGGTTATTGTCTATCCCTAAATTTCCAAATGGCTAGCATGATTCTCAACAATATCCTAAAGTCCTTAGTTTGGCATCCTTAAGTTATCCGCCCACAAGTCTGTACTCAGTACTTACCATAATCCCCCCTACTACACCTTAAAACCCAGGCTCAATCAAAAATCTGTAGAAAATATTCATTTTCCCTTCTGGACTTTTGCAATGCTATTGCACTTAGAATTATTTTCTTGCTTTAGCTTCCAAACTTTTTATTTCTTTAAAATCTTCTTTTAAGAGCTGCCTCTTTTATGGATATTTCCCTTCTATGGATATTTCCTTGATAAATAGCCCATTTCTGCACACATATCCATATACTCACCAAAATGGATAAACACAAGAATTCTGTAGACATCTAGACTTAATATAATTTCCTCTGTAGATCTCCAATATAAAATAGTGTCAGAATAGTTTTATTACATAACTCTCTGATGGTGAGGACTCTGCCTCAGGAATCCTTCATTTATTTATTTCAGTCAACAAATAATGACTAGAAGCTCCTACTATACACTAGTCATTGTTGGGAACAGATGCTGTGGTGAACAGGGGTTTATTTAGAGCCTGTCTAAATGAAGTTGTATTTGATACATCTCTGATACTCATTGTTAAATATTCAGATACTGATTTGAAATTTTTGAAGTTTTTTCTTAAGAGAGGAATAGTGAGAGAGAGAGAAAGAATCAATTTTATTTAGTTTTTCATGTGGCTTTTGTTGCTCTGACACTTCATTGTGTATGTGGTGCAGGGGTTTGAACCTGCATCTTCATGCATGCCAGGCAAGCATCATAACTGCTAAGCCACCACTCCAGCCCCTGTTTTGAATTTTTAAATGAACTGTGGAGGTCCATGAACACTCAGTATGTGTGTGTCAGTGGTTAGTGAGAGAACATGCCCCTTTGTGGATCTCAACTGGGATCATTAGAGAAATCCTCTGTATATTTGAGGCAGGAACAGTGATTTACCAGCTTGTGTAATGAAAGTAAATACATTTAGAGTTTGCTAGCAAAACTCCCTTGATTTATCTTAAAAGCCATCGACATCAGTATCCCAAAGTAAAAATAGTAATGTCACATCAGGAAACTCCAGGGTTCTCCATCACACACAAGCTTTACTTATTATGTATACTGAGCCCTGCTCTTTGGTTTTTCAAGTGACAAGAAACTGAGCACCTCCAAAGCTATGACAGGGAAGTGCCCCAGGCCACATGCTGTACTTAGAGTCTTCTCGGTGGATTTTTTGGGGCTGCTTTCGCTGCATCTTATTATGTAGAGCCCACCCAAGACCTCTAATAAAAATATGTGAGTTATTCACATAGACATTCCAGAAAGCCCACTGTCATTGTCCACAGGGCAGTTGCTGGGCTACCACAACTCTGGAGGAAATCATACTTGGGACAAATAACATTCTTTCACCATTAGCAGATTCTCTTTTTAAAAACTCATTTTCTTTTTTCAGTCCCTATCACATGGTAGATATTTTTATGGTGGTATAAATCTTCATTTTATTTTATTTGACAGACTGGCTTTAAAAAATGCCACATCAACACCAAGCATCACTCATTTAGCAACTGAATGCTGTCAACAGTGATAAAGGAGCAACCCTGGGTGTGACCAGTGGTTACTCAGCTTAGCTGCATTTTCATAGGTTAAATTTTCTGTTAGTCCATTTAGTCTACACACTAATTAGTGATGCATAATCACAAGCTTGAAGGTTGCAGGTATTTTAAAAGGAAGTAGCATTGCTACTTTGCTTAGCATGTTATTGTTTTTAAGTGAATATTTGATGGTATCTAGGTAAATGAAGTATGTGCATACAAAAGTATAATATGTCTCCCAAAGGAGTGTTGAAAACATATATGCTTTTCATATGACTTTTTTTCACAGTTCTACTAATGCCAATAACATAAAAACACATACTCAACTTTGACTGGGATGGGGAAGAGCTCAGCAATGTAGTACTTACCTAGCACACACAAGGCCTTGGATTCAATCCCTAACACCACAAAATTCAATTAATAAGTATAAAGAGAGAAGAAATCAATTATTGTTGTTCATTGCACACTAATAGATGATTGGTATCTTTGCCCATCCACTGGGAAATGACAATGGGGGAAACTTCTTTGATTAACAAAACCCCAATCTATAGAAACAGACATCTAGAAATATAGGAGCTTGATGCTCAGAATTAATCCTTGAAGCCTGACTCCAAAGCATGAAAAGTGAAGCCCCACACACGATTAGATAGTAAGTTCCAACTTCACATGTAGGGTCAAGTATGAACATATTTTTCTTTTAGGTTTAGAGTAAGGATTAATCACATAATCTAGGAAGTGTTCAGCAATAGGGTCTTGTGAATTCTTGTAGTTAAGGACAATATCAAAAATTATCCTCTCACAGGATGTAAAGAACAAAAATCTGAGAAGTCTTTCAAGTCTTAGAAAAAGTATTGTGATATTAATAACATGGGTGAAATTTATTTTTTATTAAGTCCTACTCTTGAAATTTCAAACAGTGTGCTTTAAAACTGTATTTTATAATACTGTTATGTTTTATTGCCAAAAGTAACTACATATTGATATTTCAGAAATGCCGCAGGGCCTTTATGTAACTAGTTGCTATTTTACTTCAAAAAAATAAATAATGCTTCCTGTTTTTACTTTTACTTATCTGGAATAAGTACCTATTGACATCTGCTAAAGTCAGTATAAAGATTTATTTACCTGAGTGCAAATATTGACCAATAGGGAGCCTGGCTCAATGTTTATATTGAAGGACAATAAATTGTGGTATTGACTGAGCTGAGACATCAATATTTGCATTGTTGTAAACATTTTAAAAAATCTCCATGAAATATTCCTCAGAAATTTTCTTGTCATCAGAACGGCTGAGCTAGAGCTGTTTGGGGAATCTCTTGTTTCTGGCAGCCAGTGGAAAAATTGAAATAGATATAAATTGTTCTGGTTTCCAAGTTTACATAAAGACACATTTTTTATGGTGGTGAATAATGCTGATTATGAGAAGCTTTAAGATACCAACCCCTACCCCACCCCCAAAATAGAGAATTTTTCTCTAAAACAGCATTCTGAGCAGAAATATCCTCCATGATTAGCTAAGAATTTTGTATTTTTAAAAACGTCATTGCCAAAACATTGAGACATCTTTATTTCCAATTAGGCTAATTAAAATTTTGAGATGCTTAAATTCAGTTGTAATTATTCTTTCCTTTGTATTTGCAGCAGAAAGAGGAACTCTTTAAAAATAGGATAGACAAAATGACAAATATGTAGCCCTCTTAAATGAGAATATAAGTTATATACCATATAACATATTCTCAATATGTATGTGTACCTATGTGTTGTTTACTTTCAACTTCTTACAAATTAATGATATATGTGTGTACTTATATAGATTATGAGATTTTAAACTGAGTTTTTGAATAGGTGAATAGTTAAATAACTTTATCAACATGTGTTCATTTAGTATTATATAGAATAGAGAAATAAAACAGTGGCAATAAGTATAAGCTAAACTTCTTGTAAGTTCTTAATTCCTAATTATCTTCAAGTTGGTCAACTGATAACCTATTATGACAAGCCCAGAAATTCTGGGTGAATGATTCTAGATAATTACTACCACTTCGGTAGTAATTCATTGTCCTAGTGCAAGATTTGTGCATTATCATCTTTATCAAGAAATACAGTTATGGACTGGAGATGTAGCTCACTAGCAGAGGTGGCAGAGTGCTTCCCTAGCATGTGAGAGGCCCAGGGTTTCATCACTAATACAAAAAAAAAAAAAAAGAAAGAAAGAAAGAAAGAAATGATAGCATTGGCATCCTGATCAGAGGAGATTATTAAAGACCTTAGGAAGACAAGCAATTCCGGTGCCTATTAATACTTGAATATGAATTTGGATGGAAATTTTGGCATTTAAAAAATATTTGGATCCTGGTTATATTCCCAGATGATGCTTTTTTTGTTTTAAAGATAGAACAAAGAAGCATCTAATTCTCCCAGCAGTTACTTAAATATCTTCACTAGACTTTTCTTCAAAACACTCTGTTCTAAGTTAGTCTCTGGGACTGACAGTGCTTTTAGTGAAAAGGGCTAGAAGGGGAGGCCAAGATGGGCAAGGCTAAAATGAACCTTTCCTGGAAGATGAGGGGCTTCTGAGAAAGTGGAAATTTTCCTGCCAATAACGGTGCCTACAAATGAAACATTCAGCTCTTGCTTAGATACTGGGGCAACCCTTGTTCTGCCATCACTAGTGAAGGGTCAGCAATTTGGTTTCCTCCCACCTTTTCCTGCTCTTCCTTCTCCCTGGGCTCTGGACCCTCCCCTCCTTCTTACTTTCAGGGTAGCTGCCCAGTGCAGGAAGAAGGTGCCCCTGTCTTCTCAGCCAGATGGAACAGCCCACGCACTTGAAAAAGACAAAGCTCATCTCCTGCAACTTCCTCCCGGGCTCTGTAAAGGATGATTATTGTAAAGATTAAATGAAAAAGAAAAGTGCATGACAAATTTGTCCCAAAGGGTCCCTCCCTTCTCTTAGCTTTTTCTTTAAGAAGAGCAGATGGATGCCAGGTATGTTAGTTTCACTGCCCAGCACCGTGACTGCCAGAGCCCTGCTATTGGCACATGTGTAATTTAGGAATGTGGAGCTGTGTGTTCGCTCAGCAGCATGATGTGAATGAATGCACCCCTGGAGAGAAGGGCTAGTTCCACCTGTGGAATGAGGAAGATTTGTTCTGGGGTAGCTGTCAGGGAATGGGGAGAAGGAGCAGGGTAATAAACAAAGGCAGCTGCCCCTGCTGGGCCTGACCTCCCCTCTTCTCCACCTTCTTCCTGCTGGACCTCTCCTCTCTCAAAAGCCTTAGGCAGTAATATTCCTTCAGCCTGCCTGAACCTCAGAGTATTGGATGCCAACCCTCACCCTCTTCATGCCTTATATTGACCCTAATTGTCTGCACCTCCCACCAGCCTTCCTTGCCACCCTGTGGTCACAGAAAGTAGAGCCACTGTGTGTGCTCACTCTCCCCACCTTCTCCTTGAGTCATATTTACAGATATTGCTTTGACATCAAATATGCAAAACAAGTTTAGCTCCTGGCACTAAAAGACATACAAGAGCTCATTGATTCTTTGCATCACTCCCCCTTTCTCAGGGAGAAATGAATCTTTCCCATCTCTTCTCTGGCCCTGTTTGCTGCTAAGCCCCCACACTGTCTGCCTCTGCCCCAGCCTTGACAGATGAGTCTCTTTCCACCAGGGCCTTTACAATCCAAGGCATCGTCCACCCTCTTGTAGATGGTAATCTTCTTAATGTAACCACTCTAACTTACCCCAGCTGCAGCATGAGACAAACGGAGCTAAGTTCAGGATGGTTTCAGAGGTAGGCAGAGTCAGGGATACCTGCAACCTAAAAGTTTTCAGCCACAAAAAAAGACCCATTGCCCCCCAAATTGGCCCAAGGGTCTCAGCCATTGGCTGACACCTGACCTTTTATTCTCTTCTTCCTATGAAATAATAGCTTCTGACAACTACAAAGTAGGTAACAACTTACAGAATATCCATTTATTCATAATATTTAAGCTGATCTGTAAACTTCATTGATGTTATTTCCTCACAATTTTGAGCCATGCATAAGATAAGTAACTTACTCAGGAAAACTCAGTGATGAGCCAAAACTTCAACTAGCCAGACCTACAATAGGGCAGGCAGTTTATATCTGCTATGGTGGGCTGCCACTCTGTACTTAATTTCTAGAGAAGCCTTTGTAACTATTAAAGTTATTTCAAATGGGATTGTGTGCCCGATCCTATCTTGGAAGAAGGTTTTGCATGCCAGATTGGAAGAAAATTCAAAGGAAAATTTAGGAGTACCATAGAAGCCACTAAGGAAAAAGGCAGAGAGAGAAAACAAAATTACCTGCACTTCGCTTCCTCTGCACCAGGAATTTGGGTCAATTTTTTCTTGATTTTCTACTATACTAGAGCTTTTCATACTCCACCCTTGTATATGAAGAGCCTTCACATTTAAGGATTCACACTGAGTGCCGTTGCTCAGGGAGTTTTGAATATACATGAGGGCATTTTTGCTTAATAGAGTGACTGACCCTAATAGTTCCCAGCAGAAAATGGTGATAAATGGTAAACAGCACCATGCGTAGGGAAGTCTCACACAGTGTTGAACCCACCTGACTACTATCCCTATTGCATCTTCTCTAAGAAGCCAAACTAGGAAGAGTCTTCAAGTTTATAAAGCTGTGTCATTAAGAACACAGATGCTTTTTCTGTCCTTGTGCGTCTTCCTACTGAGCCCTCTTTTGAGATATTTTTCTTCTTTGGTGTTGTGTCTTTACTCTTGAAAGGACCCAACCACAGGAGCTCCTTTCTCTGATTCATGAACCAGGGCTTCCTCCTTTCTGTTTCTCCTTAGTGTGTATTTATTTTTTAAAACATTTTCTGCACCGTTTCAGACCCCTCAAGCTGTCAATGACAGAGACTATGCCATGCAATGCTCATATATTTCTCCTTGTCAGATCTGTCTAACCAGCTTTTAAGCCCTTGAGGCAAGGCTCCTGTTAGGTACAGAGCTGAGTGCTTTCCTCATGCACAAATAATGGTGAAATAATGATCAGAATTGTGATTTTGGTAAGTGAAGTATGCTATGCTTTCCAAATGCTTGCATTCATAATATATTGAATGAACAGTGGAGGAACGTTGAGCTCATGATCCAGATGTTCTATTTGGGTGCATTTTCTCCTAAAAATTTGAGAGGAGCATTCTTTTATACAGCGCTAGGCCTGTTTGTCATGCTGGATGCACATGTGACTGAGCCCAGGACCCTTGAACTATGTATGTGTCAAGTCATTTGAGGTCAAAGTTCTGTGAATTCTTAAAAAAAAAAAAAATCTGGTTTATATGGAAAAAAAACACTAAAAAGACTTTGCAAAGGAATCTGGGAAACTGAACAATCCCTAAAGAATGTGATTCCAGGGATTCAAATGCAAATGAATCAGGGACTGTGACTCCATGAATGTTTCCCATTATAGAATATCTGAAAATGGATTTAAACTCGAAATAAATGGCAAATCTAAGTATTCTGTTACATAGATAGAGGAAGAAATGTGCTAACATATGTGCATATGTGAACATACATGTGAGTATTTCTCTAAGTTTATAATTTTATGAATTTACAATATGGACTGTGTGTGCACGTTCAAATCAAATACAGGGGTGCACATAAAAAGAGAAACAGCATTGAGGATGTGTTTGGTGTGTATTGCCTATTTAGAATAAAGTTGAGGAGTAATTGCAGCTCTTCATTCAATAAATATTCATGGGATTGAATGGGACAGTATTGACCCTAGAGACCACAGTGGTTTAAACTAAAATTTTAGGTACTTTGTATGCTTTGTGAAATATAATCACTTCTTTTGACAAAATCTTTAACCATTGCACTCTATACATGCAGCCTGTGGTCAGTATTACTCTGGGAATTTAAATGAGTAGTTTTATCAACTGATTTTGGGGTAGGCAGCGTGGGTAAGACACAAAACACAGAATGGAGAGGGATTTGAAGTGGAATTTTGAACCAAGAGCTATGGAAGCCAAGGCAGATGCGAACTAACCAAGGCTCCCCAAGCTTTTGGAAGGAACAGTGAGTTTCTCAGTACACAGAAGATTCAGAAGATTTACTTAAGCTTAAAGGACAAGTAGACCTTAAGAAGCTGTGAAACTTGGGGAAACCCAAGATTCTAACATATAAAATATAATTTATCTGGCACCTACTGTGTACCATACACTAGCTGCTGAACTTAGTTACATTCTTAGTACACATTTCTATGCACGTTTCAGTGCATGCATAGATTCATTTATCCATCATCTCTAGATTTGAACAGAACACATGACAGTTCCATCACCCTGAAACAATGATTTTCTACCCCTTTATAATCCATCCCCTCCCCATCTCTTAACCTCTGTTGTTCAGGCTGCATGCTTTCTATTTATCTTCAAGTTCACTGCCTCTTTCCTCTGTCATCTCCATTCTGCTATTATACCCATCCAGCTACTTTCTAAAGCTCAGTTCTATATTTTTTGTTTGTATCTTGTTTGTAGCTTCTAATTCTGTGTTGAGAATTTCTCTCTTTATATTAGTTTTATCCTAAAATTAAAAACAAATAGTTTATCTTAGAGCTTAAACAGTTTCACAATTCTGACCTGACAGAGTTTCAGCCAGGAATGATAAGACAAAAATAAATAAATAACAGTAAACCTACCACTACATTGTACCTTCTTGAAGTTTTGATTACCCTTCTTGGATTGCTATCATTTGCTTCTCAAAGCCCTCACCTAATTTTTAATGCATTTTCTTCAGTTGCAGTGAATGGAATGGATAGGAGAAGGTGCTTGTTCCTAAAAGTCAAGTTTATTTATTTTTTTTGTAAGAATCATAATCACCACCATGCACATGAAGTTTTACATACTGTCAGTGAGCAGACATCCCCCAGTGTCCTGCCCTTGGTAAACCACACACAGATACAGGAAAACTGAGACCTACCTGTGATAAGAAATGCAAATCCAGTGTCAAGTAGGTGTGTCATGATTCATTAAAGAATTTAATAAGGCTGGTGTCCTTCATTTGGGAACTCTGAATATGTGTTTGGATATTGAATGGATTTCTGACCATTGAAAAATATAGAGTAAGAATTAATGTTGACCTGGTAATACATTTTGCAAGAGCATATCAGCTTTGCTGTTGCTCATTTGTTAATTTATTTGCTGAGCAACTATATATTGAATATAATTATATGACACAGACACAGAAGTATTATCTGCATTTAATGGACCTTTAGTCTGAAAGGATAGAGAGATAAATAACCAGACCATTTCAATATAAAATAGTAAATGCTAGCCTACACACAAACTCCAAGCAGTAAGGATGAGTGGTTAGGGAGGGATTCTTATAAGGAATGAATCTAAAAGAAAAACAAGACAACCTAAGAGAGAAACAATGTTTCCTGGTATGAGTAAAGCCAGTCACAAAAGATCCCACCATCTTCAGGAATTGCATGTTGTTTCAGTCATGTGTAAACCAAGCATGGAAAAATATGAAGGAAAAGCATTAAAAACACAGAGGCCAGATCATGATGAGCTGTACAGGAGCTTATGATGTATGTGGCATGCCTGAATCAGATGTCAATACTTACCTAATGTTATATAAAAAAAAAGCATAAATGTAAACATGCTTTTTCTTTTGTTCAAGGTATAATTATCATTCCTTTATTTTTTAATTTTATACATTTTATTGGTGTGTTGTAGTTGTACATAATGATGGGATTTGTTGTCACATATTCAGAGGTGCACACAATATAGCAATGTAATTTGGTCAATATTCCCTCCCCCAGCATTCTCTCATGTCCTCTCTCCTGTTCCCTGGTTCCTTGCCTCTTTTCTGGGTTATATATTGTTCCTAGTATGCCCAAGTATAGAGACATACTCTTGTACCTATGAAGAACATTTTTATATACATGAAAATAATATATACAATGGGATACTATAAAAGCTTGGAGTTTACCTTGTCTTAACTCAGTTCCAGTACTTCCCCTTCTCTTCCCTGCCTTCCACCCCTTGTTTGTTTGTTTGTTTTAGATATATGTGTAAACATGTTTTCTAAATTAGAAAGTTCAGCAAGCTACTCCAATGGTTTCCAAGTACAAGGCAACATAGGTTAAAATGCAGAGAAGAGGCTATAATCCAGACCTGTCTTAAGGGTAGAATCCATAATGCTTGGTAAAGGATTTGGAGTAATAGAATGATGAGAGTCACTTATGAATATTGAACATAAAGTTTGGTATGGGTGCTGTTAACTAATCAGAGAAAAATGGAAGAAAAAAATCAAGATCTCAGTATTGGAGATATCCAAATCATGATACTTTTTGAGACATCCAAGTGATCATGTTTTGTCAGCCCTTGCATATATAAGTCTTGTGTTCATAAAAGAGAAACAGATGAGAGATGTGAATTTAAACATTATTACTGTATAGATGGTTGTCCAAACCCACAGAACTAATTACATTCTCTGGGAAAATATTAAACAGAGAAAATAGAAAGAATGTCTAGGACTTAGCTCTGAAGATTCCTAATACTTAAAAGGTTGTACAGAATAGAAACCAGCACAGGAGATCTTGAAATAGCAATCATAAAGTGAAATGACAATTAAGACATTAGGATATAGAAGCCAAGATAAGATCATTTAAAGGAGTGAGTGGTCAACCTTGTAAATTGCTGCCAAGAAGTCTCTTTAAAAAATATTAAAATGTGTGCAATGAATTTGAAAACTTGGCAGCCATCCTCTGACCTTGTATGGTAGGTTCAGTGGAGAGGTGTGAACAGAAGTTGCATTGGATGGATTGAAGTATGAATATGAGGTGAGGAATTTGAGATAGCACATTTGAACAATCATTTCAAGAAGCTTGGCTGTGCAAAGAGGCTGTGAAATGTGGGGTCAATGGAAAACAGTGGTGTTAAGACAGATAGTTGAAACATGAGAGAAAAATTTCCATGGAAATGATCCAGTACAATAAAAGCTGGTGACAACACAGAAGAAAGCTGAAAAGGTGCAAAAGAAACGAATGCACAGAAAAAAAATAAAAGGAGAAGCTGGCTTTTTTGATAGGAAGTAGGGTACACAATTCAGAGAGTCAGAGAGTGTACCATAAGAATAGAAGTGTGAGAGTTGAGGGTATTTTCCAATGAGAGATTGCAGTGATAGGTTGAGAAATCTCAGGTTTATCCAAAGGAATGTAAAAGTAAAAATAAGACCGAAAAAAAGAAGTGTTGGGTCAGCGCGTTTGAGGTCTCAATCAAGTAACGTACTCTTTCCTATCATGTCACTGAGCAAATGTAGCTGCTCAGTCCAAGAAGCCTGAGCCTGAGAACAAGAGGGACCAATGATACAGCCCCAGTCTGAGATTGAAAGCTTGGAAACTCCCTGGAGAATAGCTGGTGAAAGTCTGTGTTGGAAAAATGAAGAAATTGGAGCCGTGCGCCCACAGCCGATGTCAGCAGCAATAACAACTCCAGCTGAAGTAGTATCAAACTTGTATCTTCTGCAGCTTCCTCCTCTGTGCTCTTATTCCGTTCAGGCCATCAGCCAATGGGACAGTGCTGCCCACATAAAGCCGGGTCTCCCCATTCAGTTTACCTTTTCACATGCCAATTGTGTCTGGAAACACTCTCACAGACACACCCATAGTCTCTTAATCCTAGGCAGTGACTAGGCATCTCTCAGCTCAATTAAGTTGGCAATCCAAATTAACCTGTCACAGGAAGAAATTACCAGGAGCTCAGTGGAGAAGAATAGTAAGATGGAAGAAGGAGGAGTAGTTATTTAGAAGATCTGAGCTTTAAAACTGCAGCATTTAAAAAATGGTGTCTAAGGTATTTGTAGAGATGTATTGGGAAAGAGCAGGGAGGGATAAGGGTGGGTAATTGCAGGGGGGCTCTTGGGAGTAATTCTGATTTTCAGAATTTATATATATATATATCTTTATTTCATTAGCCTGTTTGATTGTTCAACAAATATATTTCTAAATAAAATTTTAAAAATGGTATCTACAAATTTTGTTGAAAAGTAAAGATACCAACAATAAAATACGTGTGGTATCTGAAATTCAGTAGCATATATTTGATGGGTGTGCAGGGACAGCCATACTCCCAGAATGAGCCTCACAGTGAAGGAGCAGTGTCTTATCCAAGGACTGGAAGATAAAGAGGAGCTAGTGTTCATGCAGACAAGGTTCTAGTTATAGAATAAAAGGGTTGGGGAAGGAGAGGAAGAGTGTGGAGCTTAGTTGGATGAAAGATGTGATATGAGACTAAGGGAAGCAAGTAATGACTAGAGAAATTGAGGCTTCTAGAGCAGGATTCAAAAAACTATAGCCAGGGCTGGGGGTTTAGCTCAGTGGCAGAGTGCTTGCCTAGTACGCGCAAGGCCCCGAGTTCAGTCCTCAGCCCTAAAAAGTTCAAAACAAAAAACTATAGCCTATCAGCCAAGTTCAGACTGCTGCCTTATTTGTACAACCTGCAAGCTAAGAAAGTTTTGTTTTGTTTTTTGAATAATTGAACATAATAAAAAAGAATTATACATTGGCAGTTCCTGCATCCATGGACTAAACTATCCACAATCCAAAATATTTGCAAAAAAATAAAATATTCAGCTGTATGGATCATGTACAGACTATTTTTGTTATTCTTCTCTAAGGAATATAAGAACTATTTACATAGCATTTATAATGTGTGAGATATTATAAGTAAAGATAATTTAAATGTACAGGAGGACATGCATAAGTTGTATGCAAATAATCTGCCATTTTTATAAGACTTAAATATCTGAATTTTATGATCTCTAGGAGGTTCTAAACCCAGTGGCCAGTGATTTCTGAGGGTTAACTATTACTATTACTATTTTATAATACATTAAAATCTTATCCAAAATTGAAATTTCATTGTTTACTAATAAACCTTTGTTGTAATGCAGCCAGACTCACATTTTTTCTATGTCTGCTTCAGTAGTATTTTGACAGAGTTCAATAGCTGCTACAGAGGCTTCATGGTCTGCAAAACAAACTATTTACTATTTGGTGGTTTACAGAAAAAGTTTGCTGACCCTACTTAAGAGGATTAATCACTTAGAGGAGAGTGGTTCTAGTACTAGGGTCCTGGAAACACCATTATGCTACAGTGATGTTCGGGAAATCGCTTCCTATAGGCATTAAACAAGAGAGTGATCATGACTAAGTACCCCCAGAATAATGGCAATGGCTTTCAGCTTTCCTCAGAATACAACAGTCATGGGAGACAACTGGTGAGTTACCTAAGCAACCACTTGCTTCTTTTTGTATGACATGGGGAATGTCCCCAGACTCAAAGTTCAAGTGTTGAAACTGGGTCCCCAGTGCAGCAATGTCCAGAGGTGGGAATTTTTTTAAATGATTGAATAATGTAGATTCTGACTTCATCAGTGAATTAATTCATTGATAGCTAAATAAACTACTGGGAGGTAATGGAAACTGTAGGAAAGTGGGCCATAGTTGGCAGAAGTAGGTCACTTTGGGGGCATGCCCTTGTGGACTATATCTTGCTCCTGGCCCTTTTCTCTCTCTCCTGTTTTTTCTCTTCTCTCTCCTCCTTGCTCCCTTTTCCTTCTTTGCTGGCTGGTATGAGTTTAGCAGCATAGTTGATTTCCTCTACCATCCCTTCCACTATGATGTTCTGCCTTCCCTCAGGCATAGAGCAACAGAGCTAGCCAACCCAGGACTGAAAACTCAGACAAAAGAAACGTTTCCTTCTTTACGTTCTAGATGTCAGGTGTTTTCGTCGAAGTGATGAAATGCTAACACAACCTGTAATTTCATCAGCTGTTTCTGCTTTCTGGCTCTCTCATTCTGTCCCCTCCTCCATTGATTGGTTCATGAGCTGCTGTCCACTCTATTACAGCATGGGAGGTGCCAGTCAAGTCTTAGATGTGGTAATTAGTCTGATGAAGTTGAGAGTTACAACAGAAATTTAAAAAATAACTTTAGCTTCATCAGTAAAACTATTAGTCATGTTATATCAAGGACCATTCACAATTTGGGTGCTGATCAAGTAAAATGCTCCTTAATCCCATCTGTTCCAATTATGGAAAAGAAAGTGTTACTAGGTTTGACAAATATTTAAGCAGTGGGCATTCCTGCAACTTAAATGATACAATTGAGGTTGGGGGCATTGGGAAGGCACTCTCAGTGGCCAGCACAACCCCTAGAGCTTGAGAAGGAAAGAGGGACAGGAAAGTTTCATGAGCATATTCATGAGAGCAAGGTATTTGCCTGATCTCTTTGTGCATTGTAGGTTCCAAAAACCTTGAAGCATATGACAAGGAGCCCACAGGACAGAACTGACACTGTACATGGCATTGCCTTCTCAGCTAGATTCAGTGCTTTTTCATTGGGAACAGTTGCTTGAAACTGCCTCCCTGGTGGCCAGCTTCCACTTCTCTCCCAGAGCTGTTCTTTTGCAGCATGTTAGTGTTTCCACTGCAGAGGTTATCCCTTCTTCTGTAGAAGCTCATTTTGTGTTGATGGCAGCACTTTTTCCTCTGCCTGTCCCAGGAAGGTAAAGAGCCTAATCACATCCCCGCAATCATTCCCCTACTAATTACAGATAGACAAGGCTGAATCACCAAGCTGATTCTACTTGGAAAAAATTCAACAGGATTGATGATGACATAAGAAAGCTCTCCGAGACACTTCTGATTAGGGCACGCTGCATCCTAACTCATCCGGAGGAATCAGGGACGTAAGCCACAAGAGTTTTTAACTAAGAGTATTTGTGGAAATAGCCAAACCTGGTTCTTTTCTTGTTCACTGCAGGCCTGACTTGATGAGGGCTTTTTTAGTCCCTCTTAGGAAATGTGGAATAAAATCCTTTAACCTTAGGAAATTTTGAGAAATCTGATTGTGTTCCCAGAATTATACACATAAAAAAAAGAAAGATCTTAAAAGGTAGGTATCTGTTGTTTTCTTGTAAGTAAGCAAAGAAGCTTCTAAGTAGTTCCTTATGGTAGCCACCACAACTGTCAAAACTATATTCAGTTAGTCATTCATTCAGTCCTTGACCTTATAATCATTTGGTGCCTTCTCTGCATTAATCACTGTGGTAGATACTGCAGATATAGGGATAAATAAAGGATTCACTTTGTCCAGAACAAAGTACCACTAGAAAAAAAGTAAACAGAATGTTGAGAAGTGAGAAAGTTTGAGGGTCAAGAAAGGTTTAATGCATTCATGTTTAAGTTTTTAGGGGTGCAGAGACATTTGAAGTGGACAAACAGGGCATTCATTTAGAAGCAAAAGAGAAGATTGCACGATATGGTTAAATAACCCACCTAATATTTTAGGATCTTTGTGGATGTGTCCAATGGGTCTGGGTAGAAAAGAGCTCATATGGATAAATTTGGAGATAACCAATGTTGGAGAAGACAAACTACAGAAGGAGTTTGGGGTACTCAACATTAAATAATGGCAGCACATTACATCTATCCTTTTTCTCCAATTTGTCTGTGCTTTCAAATCCCATACCTACATTGGAAATTATCAGCTATGCTCATGAACCCAACCTCTGAGTAATGAGAGTGTCCACACTTTACCAAATAAAGAACTGAGGTTCAATAACCTCCTCAAGGTTACCCAGTTCCTAAAGGAAAAAATAATTATGCTTTTTCTGTTTTAATACACTGCATTCTATTCAGGATCCAGGTTGTATGACTATAGTTAGATTTTACCTGAAAGTAAAAGAAATATATGAGTGCCATTAGAAGCTTTTCCAATGAAAGAGAAAGAAGGCTCTTCTTTTCCTGTCCAGATACTCCATGTTCTTATAGTTTGTGGTTGAAAATTCCACCTGTGCATAGTGAAATTCAGAATAGAGTGGTGCATATTTTACAAATAAGTGGGCAGGGTCTGTGCACACATTTCAAGAAATACAATTTGGTATGAAGGAATTATATTGGCAGATTTTTAGAACTGTTCACAAACACTCTTTTTCTTCATAATCAAAGACTGTAATTACATATGACAAATAGAAAAGTTTTCAGTCATATGTCCTTTTCCATCTAGACCCTAATGATTTTGCACCAATAGGCTTCCTGTTTTTCTGTGGATCTTTCTGTGTGGTTTCTTTACTTACTCCTTTATACATAATCTCTCTGAACCAATTAAAATTGCACAGGTTGTATTTTTATCTCTAGTATTAATAGTACTGAAACCAGAGTTTGATATGAAACTTGATTCTCTGTTTTTGCTTGTGAGGAGTGCCTGTTTAAGCTCAGGATTCTGCAGCCATGGAAATCATTTTAGTGTTAACAGAGTTTATCACAGCAGGGGATGCCAACAGTGGGGGGTCTACTCTGAGGGTCAGCCAGCAAAACCAGATTCTCCATCTCCACTACTGAGAGGCATGCTGTAGCTAAGTATTACAGCTCTAAATAGTGGGCTATACCCTTCCGTGTTGGAACAGACCTCGGCAGCTCACCTCCAACATCTTTCCAGGTTCATGTCTCACAAATCCAAAGAATGAAATTCACAGGACAATGGAAGGAAAGAGTGAAAGGAAGAAGATTTATCCAAGTGAGAAGAATACAGAAGAACTCCTCAGGGGTGAGAGGGGAATCCAATAGGGGTTGCCACTTGAGTGTACAAGTCTGAGGTCAATATTACTGACCCAAATATATGCTAATCAGGATTTGGAAAAGTACCAAAGCTATTGGTTAGCTATGCAATCTCTTTCAGGTCTGCTGCACTTCCATTTTCCCAGTGCTGCCTTAGGAAGTAGATGGTCAAGGTCTTCTGATTATGGATGATCAGGTTCCTATATGTGGCTTTGTGTGGAGTGGGCATCCAGACTTAACATTGGCCAGGTTGCCTAGGGTAACAGGCTAGTATGCCTGTGGCAAGCTCTGCACAGCCATGGCCAGGACTTGACTCTCTACACTCCAGCCCCCGGATGCTGCCACTGGACAACTCCACCACCACTTCTTGAGAGGGATAAGTAGATTGGCTATGTGGCTTGGCCACCAGGGAGCCATGTTAATACTTTACAGTTTTATCTCAGAACCTTATTGGATTTGCTGATTAGGTTATTTTAACTATGGATTTGACTCCATCTCAGATTTCAACTATCTGCCTGCCAAAAGTTGCCAACATGGCATTGAGTTTTTGCTTAGTACCAATAAAATGGAATTAACCAGTAAATGGAATTTTTGAGGAAAACCTGCATTCTTCTTTGCATGTGAGAATGTTACTTGCAGAGCAAAAGCATTGCTTCTCTTTTCTGTGTGTACATGGGGCCCCTGGTTCATCGACAAATGAACAGGGACCCTCAGAGGCACGGCAGAGTCTTGTATACTCCAGCCTTTCAACTAAGCCATAGTGGGAAAAGAATTCCCTTTTAAGTGAAAAAATAAATCATCAGGTCTTCATGTCTAGTCTTGTAGAGTATTATATATAAGTTCCTTCACTTCCCATCCTCCACAAAATATTTAATGCAACACATATGGTTTAGCTCTGCAGCTATGTAGTGTTCTTCCTCCCTTTGGCTGCATTTTAGGGACCTTCTTTTTTTCTTGCAGATGTGTGGGTTGATATATAGTTGCTTCTGAGCCATTTCTGGGTGGGATCCAAAAGACCATAGCAAGGTGGATATTAAATTTATTTTATCATAAGCTGCTTTCAGATCTCTTTTCAGTAGCCGTAGAATCACTCCAACTTAGGGAAAGTGCAATGGCACACATATGCACAATACACGCACACACACACACACACACACACACTCACACACACACATAATATCATTTCCTGAGGTACGAAATCCCTGGAGTTTGAGTTCCATGATTCTCAGGTTAAGAATCCCCAGTCCATCAGGTGCTTTCATTGCTAAGTTATGGACTGGATTCAGTCTGATTCCCAAGGATGGGTGCAACCAAGTGTTTGAGATGGTTGTGGTAAATGGACTTCTTATCTGAATATGTGCACCAGCTAGTCAAGAGGACTTTAACCCCTTATATATTATTGCCCTGTGTAGAATAAAGAACACAGGAGTTAATGGGTTAACCTTTTAGGAACTTCTTAACTAACTAGAATTTTCTTAAATGAATCTGGGCAAGCAATTCCAAGGCAATTCAATTCTTCACATTTCTCAGCACTCAAGACTAGCTTATGTCTCTAGAGACTTAGAAAAAGGGAAAGCAAATGCCAAGAGTCTGAGGTAATATGACACTGTGGAGTTCTATATTTATCCCCTATCAATGTCTTTCAGATCAAATTGGCTGAGTTTACAAATCAAAAGCTGATTTATTTATTTATTTTTTATTTATTTTTTTAGCAGCCGTCAGCTGCACTACTACAAATACCCAGGTTCCAGACATCAAGCTATGAACTCCAAACACTCAGCTGTGTGCTTTCTGGCTTTGATATCATTCCCCATAATAGAAGGTCTACATGTATAGCAGCACTGACAGGCCCCTCAATAAGGCCCACACAGGAAGAGCACCCAGCTCACAGGGCCAAGTGGCATTTGAAGGAACATCTGACAAGTAAACCACTAACATGTTATTCAGGAAAGGTGTTGGCTGAAGCAATACACAGGGCCTGGTTCTGCAGAGTATAGAACACCCATTGTTATAGAATTGTACTTTAGGCTGCAGCTTCTCCTTAATATAAAGCTGATTATTTTTCTCTGAAAAGTTCTGATCAAATATATTAAAGGGATTTTCCCTTCTCTATACCTACAAAATATTACATTTCATATATGCATATTCATACATATTTGAACATATACATATATTCAGTTCTACTATCAAATGAGTTTTTAATATATACTAGGATTTATGCTAAGCATTTTGCTGAGATACGCACACCCCCCCACACACAATTTATAGTTGGCATTGCTTTTCATAAGATTTTTGTATTGAATCTATATTTATTGCTTTTTGATGGAATCAGGTTAACAGATTAATTTTAAAACTCTTGGTTTGCATTTCTATCTTTAGCAGTGGGTCTAGTGAATACTGAGATTATTTGGGGAGTATTTTTCTGTGTTCAGGACATGGTGCAAAGAACTGACAGGATGGAGGGGCTTAGCAATAAAAATGCTTATGCATCCAACAGAGAGGGTGTTATAAGAGAAGTGATGAGCTAGTTTTCCCAGGAATAAGAAAAGACTATATGAAAAAGATAGAAAGCTAAGAGTGGTCCTTAGGAAATGGCATGCTGACCTTGTTATGTGTACACTCTGTGACATTAGCTCCTGCCTCACTGGCTCCCATTCATAGGTTAGAAGCTAGCCACCTGGAGCAATCCAGCCTGTCTCCTTTCCCAAAATGTCTCCTAGGTTTCATATCAAAAGTAATTTTTACAGCAAGTACTTCCAGCCTGTATCTCAGTTTACAACAGGTAGAAGTAGATTTGAACACTGTACTAAGTTTCTATAAAAAATATCTTTTTCCCCACTCTTGGATAGATCATCAGGTTCTTCCTTCTGCTGGCTTTGCTATCTGTATCTAAAGGAAACTCAATGATAAATATGTGTGCATATGTGTACATGTGTGCATGTGTGTGTGTATGGTTTTACAACCTTTTATTATTGTGCAATTAGAGACATTTCCCAAGTTCTCTGCAGGTCTTCCCTGGGTTTTTCAATTGCTCTCACTTTATTCCTTTTAGAAGAAGTGATCCTGAAAAATTGTATTTCTTGTAAGCCAAATCCTATTTTAAGTGAAGAGAGTAGAGCTTTCTAATTAAAGGATATATGATGAATCCTTTGTAAAGTTTATTATTATTAAGTTCCTACTAGCAAAGCAGAGATATGATTATCTTTTCATTTCTGAGTTGAGATTCTCTTGTATCAAGGATCTTGTATATTAAAATGTGCTCAAACCAGTTCACGATAGCTACCATTTATTGAGGGCTTACTATGTTCTAAGTATTTTATAATTATTTACTCACATAATACTTGCAAGAGTCCTATAAGGTTGTACAATAACTCCTTTTTTGTAGGAGAGGGATCAGAGGCACAGATGAGTAAGGAATTAGCTAGTACAGTCTACAGGACCCAGATGCAGGGACTGGAATCCACAGCTGCCCCACATTGTAGCCAGGGGAAGTGAGTTCACATTCTCTATCATTTCTTCAATCATTTTGCTCCAGCCTAATTTCAGACCCTCAGAAGCTTTTCTATGTCAGTCACTCCAAATGAATAACATGTTATGGAAACCTGTTTTAACGTTAGTAGCTTTAGCTTATTTTAGCAGATACTGCTAAGTGGACTACATGTGCAGCCCACATTTCCTAGGCATTATCTAGCCCAGTAACACATGGATTGCAACATGCTACCTCACTGTGGCTCACTTTGAAGGGTCTCGGTCTGAGTGATCAGTATTCTAGGACAGCATGGAGCTCTCAAGTTGTGTGGGGTGAGGAAAGCCTTTCTCCATTCATGGGCTAATGTTGATACTGGATCCACAGCAGCACCATCTGCCTCTGGTCTTCCATAATTATAAACATCTTTAGTTTCTGACCCTACCACTTTTTTGAGCTGACCACAACATCAGACCCTCAGGTTTATAGGAATAGAAACACTAATTATGCCTCTGCCAAGTGGTTCTTGGGCACCTTATCTCCCATTACCTGAACAAAATCATATCTTTCTCCTGTCTAAATGGCAAACCTTGCGAGCTCATCAGTTATCAAAAAAACCCTGGGAGGGGCATCAGAGAGCTGTCCTGTAAACAGCTGCTCCTGGAGCCCAGTATAGGCTAAACAGGAGCACTTGGATGCAAACTAAGAGGGAGAGGAGAATCAGGGGCTGCAGTGTGGCCTAGTTTTGGACTAGTACTACTACACGCAGTATTTGAGCTAAATTGTAAAAATAATTCCTGTACCAACTTCAAATTCTAGGATTCTATGTTCTTTTTTTTTCAATTTCTGAGGTCCATTTATTTTATCTCAGCTGGTATATATGCCATAAAAATATTAAGCAAGGCGACAGCTGTGTCCTCTCCTCTCCAACAGCTACAGCTGCTCTCCTGACAAGTTTATTCTTGGGTGCGATAAAAATGATAATCGTGGCTATTATTATTTTCAGATAGAAAGATTTTTAGTGCCCAATCTATGAACTCAGAAACTTGGGGTTTGCTTTGTGCTTTGATTGGCAAACACTGAGCTCAACCCTGTGGGCAATATGAAACTCCAATAGGGATTTGAGGAAAGGTGTGGATTCATATCCAGCTTGCTTCATTCGGCTGCTTTGGTTGTCATATTCCACTTAATGAAATAGCTACATTCCTGAGAAGTTGGCTGTAAAACAAATTTCTGTTAGATAAATCATACTTCCTCATCGATCTACATTTTTAAATTAAGGATGCATTCCCCTGAGGAAATAATTGGCCCCAAGACGAAATATAAATTATGCTGAACACTCAATAAACCTCTTAAAATCACACATTTAAAGAACATCTTTTCTGTTAGAACACTAATAGGGATGATGCATTTTTAAAGTCAGGAAATACAAATATTATGCTAAGGACAGTTACCAGAAGCAGCATTATCTTAAAAATTGAGCCACATGACGAGTAGTGGGCAATATGAAATTTCTAGTTTTTTAAACTGAATTCAAACTATTGTTCTGGAGTCTCTAAGTTAATCACTGAATCAATAATAATTTGACAAATTTTAAATTACATAAACCCATTTTCTTTTTTTTCTATCTACAGAATTTATTTTTTTTTTATTTTTGAACAACCTTACAAGATTTTAACAAAATAATATAAAATGTGTATATATTCTGGATATTGCAATTATCCCCAGGAGTGCCCCCCCCCAATTGCCCTCCCTTATCCCTCCCTTCCCCTTCCCACTATAACTCTAAAAAAAGTATTAGATTGTAAAGCATTACAACTTATCTGGATTTAACTCATTCTACTAGACCAACTTTCTCATTGTCCAGGGTCTAGTCCCCACCTCCACAGATGAGTGGCGACAATCGACCCTTAGATCTCTGGGTTAAGCTGATTTTACTCATCATGATCTCTTCCCTAGCCATCCATTTACCTTCAAAGGCTGCAATATCATTGTTTCTAATTGCTGTGTAATATTCCATGGTATAAATATACCACAGTTTTTGGATCCATTCTTCTAGTGAGGAACATGAGGGTTGTTTCCATAGCCTAGCAATAGTAAATTGTGCTGCTATGAACATTGATATATGTTGAAGATATGGCTCCTGTTTTCCAAAAATTTCAACCACACTGGCAAAATAATATCAGGATATATTGCATGAAACAACTATTAGAAGATACAATTATAGTTGCAGGAGCAGTGACTTGGTTCAAGGGACCTGGTATAACTTGTGACCAGCAGGATCTTTGACCATGGATTCTTCTAAGTTTCCACTTCCCATCTGAAAAAGAAGGGATTCTGCTAAATCAACCATTCCTAAACTTGATTGCACCTGAGAAATTTTTGGTAATATTATAACAACTCCTCATCCTTGGGGACTCTAGTTTATTAAGTATGAATGGAACCTTGAAATCTATATTTTAAAAAATAATTATAATTCCACTGCAGTTTGATTATGTCCTTGCATAGCACCTGTGGAGTTACAGAACCGTTAAAACCATTAATGTCCCTTTAAGTTCTGTAAAAAAATATTTTATGCTTTTAAAGACTACATGAACTCAATACATAAGTGTGCAGGATGGTCAGAGACACCATGAGTTAAAAAGGGAGTGTTTTAACACTGTATTTGTGTCATTAATATTGCCATCACAAGGTATAAAAAAACTGTTTGCCTTAGAACAAAGAAAAATTATTATCTTGTAGTTCTGGGGATTAGAAGCCTGAAATCAAAGCATGAGGAGGTCCATGCTCTCCTCAATAACTATAGGAGAGGACTCTGCCTCCTGCATCTGCTAGCTTCTGCAGTTCACTGGCAGCCCTTGGTACATGCCTCACTGCAGGTCAATGACCGTCTTCTCCTCATGGGTCTTCACCCTGTCTTCCCTTTATGTGTCTCTCTCTGTGCTCCTTTTCAAAGGACACCAATCACATTGGATTAAAGCCTACCCTGATACCACATTTCAGCTGGATTGCTTCATAAAGTCTCCTTTCCAGAGGTAGTCGCATTCTGAATCACTGGTGGTTAAGTCTTAAGCATATCTTTTGTGGGGGATACAATTCATCCCAAATTAAAGTGTTTCCACGGACAAGTTAGAATTTGAAATATAGAAGCTCTTTGCTTAGGTAGACAAAAAGAACATAACTTTGTAGATGATAAACATAATCTATGAAAATGGAGTCTTCATATTTGTCTAAGGAAAAAATATGATAACTTGGTTTGAGGATTGTCAGCATATCAGGGGGGTGATAATAATGACTGTAGTAGCTAAGATCTATAGAAAACTTACCCATGTCTTTCACTATATCCATCATAATCCATTTGTTATATATCATAGCAATAATTGAAGTGTGTAATATTAGTGATGCAGAGGAGTTAGGTAACTTCCTACATAATGAAATTAGGAGGCAGAGAATTGGTTTTGTCTGATCCCATACTTTAACTTTTTACCATGATAATCTATGTCTCTCTTCACAGTGCTAATGCAAGATGAACTTGGGTGATAGATCAGGCTCTTTTGTGGAGGGCTTTGATAACTAGTCAGTGGAGTTTGTATTTGAAGTTACAGGAAATAGGAGCCATTTTTAGTGTCTGAAGAGGTGTGACATGAAGAAAGGGATATTTTTAGAAGATGAGTGTGTCATTTCCACCCAAGGATGCATTTTCTTGAGAAGAAAAGAAAGCAGACCTATAAATGAGATGCTCTTGACCATGAGGGGTTTCTTTTCACTGGGTTCTATCAAGTGGTTTGCCTCTTCCCCACTTGTATCTCTCAACAAGAATACTTCAGCACTTCAAAAAGTGTATCAGTTGAGTTGCTTATTTTTTCCTAAAATATTCTTTCAACATCTTCATACTAGTGATAAAACATTGATCAATTCATAGCTGGAACACACAGGTTCTTAGATGAAACTATTCTTTATCTCTAAAAAGTCACATTTCAGTTTGGTGAGTTTTGTTTGTTTGTTTGTTTTTAAGTTTTATTGAGGAGCTGTGTTGTTGCACAATCATAAATGCATATGTACTAATGATACAATAGGCCCCTGATCCTAATCCAGAATCACCCCTACATCATCCACACCCCACTCTTTTGACTCTATTTCCCCCATAACAGGTATAAATGTCTCTCTATAGACAGATAGATAGATGATAGATAGATAGATAAAATTGTGCATTTTCCAGAATCAAATGATTGCATAAGTGTTATTTGGTTTCTCAGGGGAGTAAAGTGTAAGGTACATTACTGATTTCCCCCCCCCCACCTGGATCCCTCTCTATCAACCTTTCCTCACCCCTCCCTTCCTCCTCTCCCCCACAAAATTAGCACCTCATATCTGATGGTTCAAAATTTAGTTTTCTGCAGATATAGTAATCCACTTTCTGTCTGTTTTTGCTTTATTTGCCTCTAGTAGACAAAAAGTTATGTCAAGAAAAAGGTAAAAACAATGACAACTAAAGCTGAAATTTATAAAATGCTTTAATATGTATACAAATTGTGTTTCACAGACCTTGCCATTTCATCCAAAAGCGTACATATAGGAAATTGTTAGCAATGAATTGTCATTCCTCTGAAAGTCTCCAGTTGTTCTGGCAAACATAGGATAGTAAAACCAAGCCTCACTGGTTTTAGAAAGTTAACTTGAGTGCAAATCTCCTCTTTCTGGTCACAAACTTCTAGAGTAGTAGAAACCATGTGTCTCCCCCAAGTCTTCATCCATTCAACCTCCCTGCTTATAGAAGATTCCCCTGGCAAGAATAGGTGTACTTAGTATAATTTTTTCCATCTCCATCCAATTGGCTGCAAATTGCCATAATATCATTCTCTTTAATAGCAGAGTAGAATTCCATTGTATATATGTACCACAGTTTTTGAATCCACTCATCCAGTGAGGGGCATCTGGGTTGGTTCCATGGTTTGGCTATAGTTAAGTTGAGCTGCTATAAACATTGATGAAGCTGTATCTCTGTAATAGGCCGATTCTGGATTTTTTGAGAACCCCAACTAACACAGGGGTAAGCTAGGGGAAACATGGGATCCAGGGGAACTCAAAGCAGGGAAATCATGATCTGGCATCAGCCTTGGCTTGCTCTGTCATTGTGCATGTGATCATGATTACGACTATGTTGAATGAATAAAAAAAAATAGGTGAACTTACAGCCTTATTCATACATCTATGTTACCACAAAAAATTTGACCAGCTCTTCATTTTGATCACACTGACATTTGTGTACTTGCATTTTAGCCTTTGTCCTCCCAAGATGATTCTCCTTTTGGAAGTCCACAGAGCAAGCTCATCAAAGGTTGTTCTCTATGAGGTTCAGTGTGGTCACATAAGAGTGCAGTTGGATGGTAGAATTAAAAGAGATGCATGAACTTCAGTTGGAGAGAAGAAGAGAGGTCCATAGAACCCTGTGTCTTTTTGTTCTCAGCTTCAGGAGACCTGAAGTTCTGCAGTTACGGCTGTGACACTGGAGTTCCATCCAGAAACAGCTGTCCAGAGCTAATTTATTTCCTAATGCTGCAGCACTGTTAATTTATAAATTACACTGGTAATTCGAGCTATTATTAATTTCAGATGGTGTAGGGCAAGCCTAATTAAAATATGACACCAATTGCCACACATACATACCAAGGACTACCATTTAAAATTAATGGGAATATTAAGTGTGACACTGGACTTCTAGATGCTCTGCTCAGTAATTATAGCATTCTAGCAATGAAAGATCTGACAAATGCTGGCCTGTGGTTGGTAGAAATAAACAACAGCCACGTCAGAGGAACCACATATTCCTCATTGAAGCCTCTTCTCCTCATTTTCTCCACCTCTTCAAATGAAGGGTGGTATTTTCCCCTAAAAATGTGTATACAGTAATCTGAGACAATTAGAAGTTTTATGGACTGGAGCTATGAGTCTCCAGGTTCATGATTATGTTCTTTCCACATGCTGGACTTCAGGTCCCTATTTTGTAATTATTAACATGCTCGTGTTTCTTCCTGTGAATTTAGTATCTTTCTTGCTTGTTTCAATAGACATGGACTATATATATATATATATATATATATATATATATAGAGAGAGAGAGAGAGAGAAAGAGAGAGAGAGAGAGAGAGAGAAGGAGAGAGAGAAAGTACATGTTCCATATGGCATAAAGTTACATGAGAGGCTGGAGTGGTGGCTCAGTGGTGTTGTGCTTGCCTGGCACGTATGAGGTCCTGGGTTTGAATCCCAGCACCACATACACAACAAAGTGTCAAAGCAATAAAAACCAGATGAAAAATCTAAATAAAATTGATTCTCATTCTCTCTCACTCACTCTCCTTCTCTTTCTTAAAAAAAGTGTACATGAGGAAATGGTTTATGCTGAACTTGTTACTGGTTGGTGGCACAGAATTCGCATGGCCAAGAAACAGCAGCAGACTAGAACAAGTAATGGTCCTTCTTTACAAGAGTTAGTTTTTTTTGTTGTTGTGATTGATTTTATAAATGTTGACTTGACCCAAATGATAATCTTAGCACTCTTATGGAACAAATACAACCATGACTTCCATGTCTCAGTCATCATCCTTTGTATCATATTAGTTTCTTAGAAATATTAGATTCATGCTGTGGGTCAGCAGAAACATGTGGCCTTATGGAGGAGTTTTATGACCTAGAGAGAAATGTACCTTTGTTACCTTTCTGGGACTGTTCATATGAATATGGCTTCATGAATCTTGACCTCCAGTAAGATTATATGATCAACAACTAAATCAACAGAAACACAGCACATGAGAGTTTCAAAGTCACTTCATGTATATTATATGTAATTTTTAATTTGTTGCTCTAAGTAACCCCCTTAGGTATTAGAACCGTTAGGTACATTATGCTGGAAAAGTATTTCTTAGTTGCTAGGAACAGTACAAACATAAGATTGTTGTGTCTTGATAATAATTTCCTTTTAAAAATATCCTGGTTTAGGAAATTGTCATCCTATTTGTCTTCGTTTAACTGAGAAAGGAGGATAATCCCAGAATATAAGCTTTGTTTTCTTTTGGCAAGGATGCCAAGGCCCTGGGAGCAAACTTTGGAATCTGTCTCTGATGCTTCAAAGTCTTGGTTACCCCATAACTGAATGCTCATAGCTAGACATCAGGTATGGAGCTGGTCAGGTAGAGGGTCTTCTTATTGTTCACAATTTTTCACTAGAGAAATTGAATCTTGGCAAGATTAAGTGACAGATTTATACACATGTGTTCTTGTTCTTTAGTCTGTGATCTGCTTGTAGTTCGATATTGAGTATGTGGCCCCACTGTTAGTCTTTAGCATCTTGTACCCATGCACTGTAACACATCAACATTGAGCAAAATTGATTTCTGCCTATCAAAAAACAAAATTGTATTTGTTACATTAGTGTTTCTGCTGCCATGTGCGCGTGTGTGTGCGCGCGCACGCATGTGTCACTGCCAGTGTGAAATTTTAACAGGTTCGTGCCTAGGGATCCAATCAGCAGATCTACAATCAAGGCTCTGTCTAAATATCTTGGGATCTAAAGGGGTTAAAGTGCCTCACCAAGATCCCAGAGTGGGACCACATGGTAATATCCAAGCAATGTAAATGTCAGAATTATTAATCACTTATCGAGCACCATTAATTCTCTAGGTACCACACTTAGTTCAATTAGGAGCACAAACATTTCAGTAGGTCATTGGGGAGCCAGGGAAAAATTCATGGGGAAAGGGAGAGATGGAGTGGGAAATGCACATAGTTCCTAAGAATCTGAACTTACATGCAGCTCAATTCTCTACAGATGTAACAATTTTACACTTTACTTTCTAAATTTATACCCTTTTTCTTTTTTTCCTTCCTATTTCACTATACCTTACTGCTTCTTCCACAGCTGTTGGCTTTGTGAGTGAAGATGAATACTTGGAAATTCAGGGCATCACTCGGGAGCAGTCAGGGGACTATGAGTGCAGTGCCTCCAATGATGTGGCTGCACCAGTGGTGCGGAGAGTAAAGGTCACCGTGAACTGTAAGTGGTCTCCCAACCCCTGATCCTGCATGTGCATGAAGCTGGCCTGATATCATAGCCACAACAACAAGCCAGGATGGAAAATAATACAGCACCATTTTCTATGTTCTGCTTTCAAGAGCAGGAAATCCAAAGTCAAGATTTTGACAACTCTACAAGTCACAGTGTCACATTAAAAAACATTTGAGAGTATTTTAATGTAATACCAAACTTGATATACATGACTGGGATTTTATTAAATGGTATTCAATGCACAACTTATATTGTGCATTTTCAAAACCAAAGTTTCCCCATAATTTAATCACATGATGCAATAAGAGCCTGGCTTTCGCTCCCCAGGTCAAATATTGACATAGTGGGACAAAAACTGTGTGCTAGAATATATAAAGGAAATAGTAGAACTTCTACATATAGTATATCATCATTTCATAATTATAGATGGTGATATCTATGGTATGCATATGTAATTTAAATATAAATATATACACATATATGTAGATATTGGGGGATATATCTCAAAATTCAATTTTGAGGATCCACAGAGTTTGGGGGCCACTGCTGTGGATCCCTCATTCTCCATTATCAACCATCCAAATTCTCTCTCCCTCTCTGACATTGATCCTACTTAAATTTCCTACCTGCCTTTCAGTCTTTCCCCTCTGGGTTCCTGTTTTTATATACATTGACTCAGTTTCCCATTATATTCTGAAGGCTTTTTGTGTCATGCACACTGCAGGATGTCTTATGACAGAATAGAACCTAAGAGTCAAGTCATCAATAAGAACCTTTTCCCTTCAACACTGGGATGGGTAGGGGTAGGGGAAAAATAGCCTGTGTATGTGAATATTCACTGTTTAGTATTTTGGTTTCTGTCTAACTAGGACCTAAGTATTATGAGCACTTTAACAAGCAAGGAAATATATTTAACAATGCTATAATTTTTATGCTGTTGCAATATTTTTAACCTCTCACAATTTTTAAAGGGCTTTAAAGAGATTTCCAGTTTATACAGATGAACCTAAAAAGTAAGGAAATAAAAGCAAAGGAAAATAAATTAAGGAAATGAGTAAAAGCTGGGGAAAATCAGCACATGAAATATATACTGTCAGGTTGCTAGACACAAGTCCAGTGTCTGTCTTTGAATTGCTAGAGCAAAGAAGAAATATCACCTGATTTAAGATTTGTGCTGTCCATAAGATAAAAGAAATGTATTTGCTTTTCCTGGCATTGAGACTGTAGAGAAAAGTCTCTTCAGGTGTCTTCACAAATAGGGTACTTAGAGATAACTCAACACATTCTGTATAATATTCCTGGGACAAATAGAACAGCAAGTGTATTGTGATGTCTTCTTTAATGTACTTCAGTGCAAACTGTTGGATTACCATGGATAGTTTGGTAAAGACTTCAGATGAATGTAATCCAATATGTAGGTCTAGTTTGGTTTGGCTGGATTCAGGGATCCCCATCAGAACACTTAGAAAAATGACTGATCTGTATCTGTACATCCTTCAGGCAATTCTCCATGAATATTATTTCTTGTAACTGAGCTTTTGATGGGAATTGAATAGTTCAAGGTTATATGCTTTGGCAAGAACCTGGTGTGTAGAAATTCTATAAGGCTGATTAAAGGAGCTGACTGTCAACCCATGGAGTGTAGGGTTGATACGTTGGTATCATCCTGTGAAAGTTAACAAGTTTTTACCAGAAATATTCTTGAATAGTCATTCCACCTCTGCACAGAGAAGAACAGAAGCAATCTATGTGAGGAAGACCATGCTTTTCCTTAGAATGACATTGAAAATGTTTTCCTTTTCTAGCACAATTTTTAGCAATTTGACCATGTATGTTAATAGAAATAGGGCAGAGAGTATCCAACAAAATACATGAATGAATGAGGCAACCCTTTTTCCTTTTGAAATGTGTTTTGAAATGCCATAGACTGTGTTCTCTCCGCAGATCCACCATACATTTCAGAAGCTAAAGGTACAGGTGTCCCTGTGGGACAGAAGGGGACTCTGCAGTGTGAAGCCTCAGCAGTTCCCTCAGCAGAATTCCAGTGGTACAAGGATGATAAAAGGTATACTCCCTTCCTCTCCTCTGCTTAACCCCTCTCTTCAGAAGAAAACTTTTCCAGATTCCTAATTCCAGATGTTTACAAGTGAATTCCTGTAAAACTCCTCTTCTAAAGTCCTCCTACCTATAGGGAGGAAATAATATGCAAACAGGTCTTTCCTTCACATCAGTAAAATTCAGCCAGGTTTTTTATATTACCATGCAGAATAATAATCATCAGGCCTGAAAGGTAACATTTTTAGGAAAGTAAAATTGCCAAAGAAAGGCCACCAGAAGCTTTGTAAAGGCCAGTGAATTTTTTATAGGCCAAGAAAATAACATGTTCTGCCTGAAGCTATTTTTAACACATTCTCAGGCTTGCATTAAGGTGGAAGGAATGTTCTTGGGGTTCTGGGAGTGGCTCATAAGTTAGCCGCATCTGGCAGTTCTCCACTTCAGTTCCAGACACTATCAGTAGTGCGTGCAAGAGTCCTTGACCTGATTTAACCCTCCCTTTGTGCCCAGGTTGTTCTTTCACTGTAGGAGAAAATAGTTGGGACTGTTCCCTTCCTTCCTATTGTTGCAGCCATCATTGGGATATTTGTTGAGAGTCACTGAAGATGATCATTTGGAGGAGTTATCAAATGGCATGTCAGTTCAGGGATCAGCGGCTCAGTACAGCCAGGCAACATGGCAATTACTGTTATCAAAGAGCTATTTTTAAGGTGGATGAACAACAAATAGATGTGCAAGCGCTGTCTGTGTTCAGAATATTTTCATAAAAATGGAGGTATTGGCACTGGAAGAGAAAAAAATCCTGAGGCCTCTGTGGGTAGAAGAGGAAGGAATAATGGAGGCTGAGGGCTGAGGATGGAAAGCAACAGAGAGGACAATCTGAGAAGAGCAATGTGAGAAATTGCAGCAATTAATTGCCCATGCTGCTCATACCATGTTCAATGCATCTGGATCTTCATTCTTTAAGTGGTCAAATGTCAAAAGTTCTTCTAGTCTTTGAATCAATAACTGAATTTTGCTTGGAACCGTCACACAGTTGTAAGTGTCATCCTCTTATTAATCATAATCCCTCCAAGTAAGGAGTAATGCGTTTCAAGTTTCAAGGATGCATTCCACAGCCTCTGGTGAGGTGTGTTGCATTCATCTAGCCCATTTTACAGGTTAAGGAACTGAGGCAAACAAGGTGGGAAATAAACTTATGAAGAAATAGGAAGTAATAGAGCTGGCTTCTGTCTTTCATGAATTCAGCAATCACCATCCTTTTCCGTTGCCTTTCTTATTATACTTGGAAAAAACTGAGGCATAAAGGTCTATGATGGAAAAAAGCAAAATAAAACAAAAAACTATTGAGCTGTAGGGTCAATTCTTGAATTTTGAATTGTCTAGGTCTTAGTGAAAATTAATCAGCTGCATCCTATTATTCTAATTCTTTATGGAAGAAAAACAGAAACAAAATATAGGGAAAAACAAGCTCTCAAAATATTCAGAGGAAAATACAGCAAAAATGCCCAATGCTGAAATAAAGGGGGAGATTTCCTCTTTGCACAGCCAATTATGGTCCTCAGAGGGGCCACTATTTGCCCCAACACTTACCAGGAGCAGAAAGGCGATAGTAAGGCTAATGGTGGTTCTCAGAGGTTCTGGCTGGTCCAGCTTTGTTTCCTCTTTAGAAGGCCTCTCCTTTACTCCATTTTCTGTTGATTTTGCTCCATTTACTCTTTCTGTTCATTTATTTATTCCTTTCCAGTGCCCTCCCATTTTCAGTGAAATGAACTAACTTCCAAGATAAACAAAAGGAAACTCTAGTGCGGACAGGCAGTGTTTCCAAACTTTAGCATAGAAGTCTTTTAGCATTGTACTAGTGCTGCTCCACCATCTGCTATTGTGTGTGTTATCAATCTGAAGGAAAGAAACTGGAATTCTACACTTAATAAGGGTCATTCATCCACCAGGAGCATTAGTCAGCCATTGAAAAGCTACAGTTTCATTAAGAAACCAAAGCCTGGTAGCAGTACTGAGTGAGGGGGATGTGTGAACACATGGAGAAGGGGAAAGCTGTCATCTCAGGAGCTGCAAAGTGTTGCAAAGTGATACCGGCCACCTTTTACTGTTTTTAGCTAAAAACACTTCGGAGCTGTCAAACAGCAACCTGCTTCCGGTAAGTTGCTTCCCACTATGGAGCCAAAATCTAATTCACAGCTAGATTCTGATGTGAAGGCTTCTTCCTCATCCCATGAACACCGAAACACCAACACCATCAAAGCCAAGAAGGGGATCAATGCCTTTTCTAGTTCCTGGAAGCCTCCTGGTGTTGGCCTGAGGAGGTTTTCTGGGATAGCACCCCCTAGAGGATTTATGGAGGCATAACAAGCCGGAAGTATGAAAGTGGCCTCTGACTACAGCAGGATTCCATTTGCCGGTGCTACCATTTTAATCAAGTCTGTGGACTCAAGCCAATCCAGTGTACCTAGTTTTTGAGAGAGAAAGTATCCCAGAGGAAAATCTTCATAATGACAAGCAAAGCAAGGGGATGGAGCAGTGGCTCAGCAGTTATGGTGCTTGCCTGGCATGCTCTGGAATGCAGGTTCGAACCACAGCACCACATACACAATGAAGTGTCAGAGGTTCCACATACACAATGAAGTGTCAGAGGAACGAACACCACATGAAGAACTAAATAAAATTGATTCTCTCTTTCTTTCACATACTCTCCTTCTCTCTCTTTAAAAGAAAAGAAAAGAAAAAAATCCCTCAACCACCTTTTGACCTCAAGCTAGAAATTGTCTCTCTCTTTTGAGAAGGTTACTGTAAGTTTCGGTGGTGGAAAGGATTATTCTGTAATCTCTCAGAGATGAAGTCTTCTGATAATACAAACCTGTTTCCCTATAGCCAAAAACATAGTGTGACCCAGAGACAGACAGGGGTCTTCTTGCCTAATACCAGAAGAATGCATTATACTGAAAAACATGTTATAGTTAACAAAGCATTTTCTCGTCATTGTCTTGCTGAAGTTCACTCTCCCTTTGTATCTTGAATATTGTCTTGGTTTGGTGATTTCAATACCAGCCATTTGCCCCAATGCATTTCCCTTGGGCCTGGTCCAGTGTGTATCCCCCCTAGACATCATTTTCTCATTTCAAATTTTGCACCAATCAGGCCTTAAACAGGCAACTTAGGCATTCATCCAAGCTCTCTGTGATCCTTCATGAATATTGTCCCTCCCACACACACACACAGATTATTTCTCTCTCCTCTGGCACAGAATTAGCTTCTGGGATAATAATATAAATTTTCAGGGAAGTTGACTTAAAGCACATTATCTGAAATAGGGCATTTCAGAATTTTCAGAAGGAAGACTAGATCTTAAATTCCTGTGTAGACCCACAATTGTAATAAGAATGACTGCTAACAATATCCTAAGCTGAAGGGAAAAGATCTTCTGATCTCTGTAGCAGCCTTCTTCTCAGCACCCTTTCTGCCCAGTAATGGAGTCCATGATTCTGCAAGTATGTCTAACGACTTCCCTCAACCAAGTTTCTGTGGGATTTCTTTAATACCCCACAAAATTAATACAAGTGCTTTGGTATTACTGGCATACTGATTGCTGAGGGAGACTTTCTTTGTCAAGTCATAGTCTCAGGAATTTCTAATCCTTCTCAGACTGATCTCCTATGGTAGTCTGGAAAGCTCACTGTTCCCAAGCCCTTCAAAGTCTCCTGATGTGGAAATGATCCCTGATTATTTTATCCTTTCCCCAACCCTCTCCCCCCAAATTATGACTTATCTGCAAACTATTCCCTGCACTTAAAAAAAAATTGTATTGTCCAGATGCTTGAAAAATAGTGTTTTCCAAATGCCTCAGGTGACACATTTCTTTGAAGCTTTAGTTTTTCTTTGTCATGATTAACATCATCATCATCATCAACATCATCACTTTCATTAACATCACTAGCAACATCAAAAAAAATACACATTTTTCCTGATCCACTGTGTGATTAATACTCTCCTAAAAGTCACAGAGTTGATGGTGTATATTGTTGTGCTGTAACTAAGAGATTTACAAAGCAACTATAAAAAGATGCACCTGCCTTCAGAGAACAAATAAGGGTATAGGGAGATGTAACATCCTGCCTAGACTGTGTCCATGTGCATGTATAAAAATGGAGAATTAGAACCACATGTGTTACTATAGGTGAACATATGGTATCATTAAGTAGAACACATAGTGGTTATGATGTTGTCTGGTGGAGGGAGCAATGAGAATACCATTAATTCCAGAGTCTATTTCCTGGACTTATCTTGTCCTTTTTTTCTCTCCTTTTTATGTCTTTTGTTTGTCTTAGACTGATTGAAGGAAAGAAAGGAGTCAAAGTGGAAAACAGACCTTTCCTGTCAAAACTCATCTTTTTCAATGTCTCAGAACATGACTACGGGAACTACACTTGCGTGGCGTCCAACAAGCTGGGCCACACCAATGCCAGCATCACACTATTTGGTGAGACTGTGCCCTAAGCTGGGCACTGAGAGAGTGTGAAGTGGGGAGGAGTCCCTGTGGGAGAGGAGCTGGGAAGGAGGGTCAAGGAAGATAAGCATCAGAGGTGAATGAGGTGGGAAGAGTGAAAGATAAGAAAGAAGGAAAGTAGATATCAGAAGTGGGAAAACAATAATGAACAAGATGAACAATAATGAAAAAGAATTTTCATTTCATTCTATAATCCCAAAAGGCTTTGGGATGCCAAAAAATGACATTCATTATATTTTTCCTCAGTGACATCTCCTAAACTGACATGAGGACTGCAATTTGATAAAATAGTTAAGAGCCCAGAGAAGAGTGTTTACTATTTCAATACTTTGCTCACTGGGTTAATATATTTTCCCTTTTCTAAAATGTTTTTCCATCTGTTGTGATATAAGAGAAACTAAATTACATTAATCAAAGTAGAATCAGATGCCTTGGGATCCTTAATACTATTAGCTTTAGAGGGAGAAGTAATGTAGAAAATGAGGATTTTCCAAGTTCACAGTTTGTGTTGATGGATGTTGTCTGGCTGGATTAAAACATTCATCCATCCAAACCATCATCTTGAAGTGTGTCACATAGTCATTCATGCATTCATCCCCTAAACGACTCTTTATTGAAGGACTAATGAGGACAAGGCAAATTGCCCTACCTTCATTATGTATCTGGTGACTCTCTTGTTGTCAGAAGCAAATGAACCAGCTCTCTGGTAGACCTTGGATGTCTCAACCCTCTACCCAGAGCAGAGGTGAGCCTACGCCCCTCTGTGTCATTAGGCAGGCCTCCAGGTGCCAGGTGATGGCTTTAATCCTTTGGTGGAAGAAGATTCTCTGAGCACACTGCATGGTTAATTTCTGGTTGCTTTTGCTGCAAATCCCTCCATACCCCCACCAAGCTCAGTGAGTCTGGGATTTTTCAAATCCATTCTCCCAAACTCTCATATATTAAAAAGCCTTCTTGAACGTGGCATGCAGGCCAAAAAAAAAAAAAAGGGTGGGGGTGGGATTTGACAGAGACACGAATTCTTGTTATTCTCAGAAGTCCTGCATGATCCATAGCCTCAAGGGTCCCACTCCTGTCCTGACCTGCCCTGTGCCTTCCGTGGCAGTGAATGTTCCATTGTGACATTTTTTGCTTCCAAATCACATCCTCCTGGCCCCCTGTTCTGCACATAAAATCAAGCCTAGCTTTATCAGAAAGGACTGGTAAAGGGAAGGCTGCCCTTGATCCCAGAGCCTGTAGCCCAGAATGGGCAGAGCTGTGATTAGAGTGATTGATCTGTCCAGCACCTCTCACACAGGGATAGGCATAAGTGCCCCTCACGTTTGTCAGGCCTTTTTGGTTTTTTGGCAGGTGTCTGTCTGCATGAGAGAGGGCCAGAATTAGAAAGGAATGGGCTCCTCCTTCCCCTGTCTTGAAAATCTGAAACTCTTCCATGCTTTCCTTTCAAAGGCCTTCAAAGGCCTATGCTGCAGCCACAGTAGTCCCATTACTGTAAATGGCCTTCCTCCTCCTGACCTTTGCATCTTGTGATTTGGAGGCATAAAATAGTTTTGCCATTGACTTTATTATTACTGTCTAATCCCCTAGGCTCCTCCCCTTAAGCCTTCTCAAGATGAGAATGGGGAGGAGAAGCAGCAAACTTTTTTAAAATGAGAGAAATAACCAGCGTTTATGACAAGAAAAGCAGTGAAGCATTTGTCATAAATGTGTTCTGTTCATCAGACCCATGTGTGGCAATCACAACATCTTCTTCCCCCTCCCATTAGTCTAAAAGTATTCATCCTGTGCTTTCTTTGGGGGTGCTTCTGATACTGTCAGCTCTCTAGAGTCCAGGGTTCGCTAAGAAGTACATTAAAAAGTGATAGCACTTATTCAAATAAGTTTAGAAAGACTGGGTCAAATAAAGATGGGTGAGGTAAGTGTGGGGATTCTCTTTAGTGCAGGAGTTCTCAGAGCTGCGACATGCTAAATACAAGAGGGAGATTAACATTTGCAGCATTTTTCAAATTTAGTCAATCAGAAACCAATTTTATTTTCTAGCGTCAGTTGAGAAATCATTCCTGAGGAGCCCATCACAAAAACACTGAATGGGTGCCATCATTCCATGGAGCCAGTGAAACTCCATTAATGTTTAAGATGATTATTTCCAACACACTGGTTCTAGCCAAGTCTAGTGCAGATATTATTGTGCCTTCTAAGCTCCTTATTGAGCTTATTTTTTCTTAAGCTGCCCTTCATTATTATTATTATCAAGGCTCACTATCAATGAAATCTTTTGACAAATATAAATTTATTAGTAAATTTTCCATGTCATTTTCCTTTAAGAGCTATCAGGCAGATTGGGGCGGATTAGAAAGCAGCGTTTACTTCACTTAAGTGTATGAAATTCTTGACAAAGTTCATTCTCCAGTTCCATTACCAGAAAGTCAGGTAATTATCATAATTTTGCCACCACCTTGTGCACAAATTACACATACTTTCCATGTGACCAAGACTTTGAAAAGTGAGGAATTCTGGTGCAGATTTCAATCGTGATCAGGATTTTGGGGGAGACAAGAAAAGTGAGCAGGGTGCTCATTCCTATCACAAATTAAATGGGGTTTAAGTTTCTGATCTCTAGAGTTGCAGAGCTGGAAGCAAACAGGATAGTTCTGCTCCCATATTCCTGAATCAGTGATTCTGGGGAGATTGTGTTCCAATCAAGGTGCCATGGGATCAGAAGATGTTGGAGTTGGTCTCCTAACGTGAAACAATGGGGGTATGGCTGTGGGAGAGAAGTCTTTCTGGAAAGGGGCCTCAGTCATTTGTTGCAAATCAGCACCTAAGCTCGGCACAAGCAAAGAGTGAATCCATCTGTAATGGAAAATACATGGAATGGCTAGGTCCCTCCCTTCCCACCCTTCCCATCCGATACAGAAACATAAAGCATTTCATTGTTTTCCTTGCTGTACCTTGTCCTACCACCTTTGTTTCTGTGCCTTCCTTTATTTATCCATTTCTTCAGAAATGCTTGTGGAAACAGTATACAAACTATATATGACAAATATATAGCTACTGTATATAATATATATGTTTGTTTTCATTTTTCTCTCCTGTTTGTCCCTCACCTGATTTAGAACTAAATGAGCCTACAAGCTCAACTTTGTTGCAAGGTCAGTATCCCCCTTGCTTTATGTTTTCTCTCCCCTTCCCTCAATCCCAGAGTCCCTGCTCCTCTTCCTCTCCCTGGTTGTGCCTTACCTGACACTCCTATCAGTAAAGTTGATTAGAAGATGGTGGTAGAAGGCTATTTAAGGAAGGTATTGGGATCTGGTGAAAATCCAATGATAGTTCTCTTCTCCCTCCCTGATCATCCTTTGCCCACTGTGCCCCAGGAGGGATGGGAAGGAACAGGAAAATAAATGTCATTCACATCTCAAAACCCAGAGATCAGCATAAAGACAAAAGGTTAAGACTAAATCTGAAGTGCATCCAACTAAGTGACTTTCCTAACAATGGTCCTATTAATGGTCCCTTGGAAGCAAAGTCACATACCTGTACTTGATTGAAATATTCTTTCAAATTCATCACCTGGCTCTCACAGCTCTCCAAGGGGGAAAGCAGGCATGGTGCAACACGCACCACTGTCAAAAAGCAATGATCTAGAGGGGGCACCACTGGCTTCTAGTTCAGAGCCTGACCTCCTGTAGTATTCTATTGTAGGGTAAGTCGCTAAACAATATTCGATTTCCTCTTCTATACAATAGAGTATATATGCTTTATTTACCTTACAAAGTTGGTACAATATTTCACTGAAAATATATATTAAAAAGGGTTTGAAAATAGCTGTATTTTGAATCTCCAGATACAAGACAAAGAAAAGGGCTTCCTTCCATGGAGGCCATTCCCACCAAGGAGCATCCTCCAGGGTCCATTAACTCATTCTTCAAACCCTTCTCCCAGCACCTTGACCTCCTCTTCCTGTTCAAGCCCTTCTCCATGCGTGTCTCCTGTGTCTCCTGCAATTTGATCATGCCCACTAACCTAGTACAAGTGATCCATTAAGACCATGACTAAGCACTTGGGCTGAGGGGTAGAATAAAACTCCTTTCTTTTCCGGTGCCACGATTCTAATCTTAAGGACAGTGCTGACTCTTGTAAAAGCATAGCAGAAAGGCAGCTATGAAAAGAACAAGGGGAGTGGTTTTTCCCACCTCCCAGCCCAATCTTCTGCCCTCCCTCTTCCCACTTCACCCTGTTTGTCTTTTCACATCCTAGCTGTTCATCATGTGCATCCATTGACATTCTAGATGTTCATCCTGTTCGCCCATTAACATCCTGTGCAAATAATCATCGGAGGACAGCTGGGAGGTGGAGAGAGAGATAGAAGGAAATGAATTATGCAAGGAGCTATTTGACAGATGAGGAAAGATACTTTTATCATGCAAAGAATTGGGGCTGCATTATTCACCTTAGTGATGTACAGTACCATGGTGATAAACCGGGAACATGAAAACAAAACAAAGAAAGAGAAAGGAAAAGGAACGTCAATGAACATATTCAGATTCAACTTAAGATTTAACTTATGATTATTGAACCTCCATGTGAGACATATTCGCAGATCTGAGACAGATAGCATTAGAAAAGCACCTAACATAAATGGCATTAAATGAAGTGAGGAACTGGACCTACAACTGACAATTCTTTAGATGTGCTTTCAGAAGTGACTGAGCTAATTCTGCACACTTAAAGTTTCATTCTCAGAGGAATCAGGGACATTTCAAACTTGGGTAGCGATTTGTAACAAGCTAATATTTACCTGAAGTTACACGCAAATGAAAGAAGAACATTATCTAACACCAATGTCATCAGCAATAAAGCCACACAGAAACAAAAATTGAAACAATCAAATCACTTTACCTGGTGCCAGAGCATTGGACTAGGAGCTGGAGACATTGTTATCAGGCTCCACCTGCCAAGAGAGTGCAAGGCTCTCTCTTCCAGTGATTTTATTTTATTTATCTATTTATTTTTGTGATCTGATTGATTTGGGTGAAGGGTCCTCTGTGCCAACTCTATATTTTTATTTTTTGGAGGCATACCACCAACATCGTTGGGTGTAAGTCATGAGTCAAGGGAGTAATAGTCTGTCATAGACATCTGGAATGTTCTGACAGTTGAATTCATGTTGTCTTCAATAGAGCGCCTAGACTTTTAGATACAACTAGGAATATTTTAGAGGAAGCAGATCTTGACCCTGGGCACCTTTGCCTCATTCATCTATGCTCAGTTTTCCTTCTTCCTTTGGTCATCTCTGATAGAATAGAGAGCTACCTGTTTTCTCAGGGAAAACCTCCAAGTTATGCTCGTCTTTTCTGAGAAATGTAAGAAAGATTTATACCGGTGTGTGGATTTCCACTGACAAGAAACACTTGGCTTTTGGAGAAGTTCAAAACTATATTGTTACCCAATATCTGGATGGACTAGAAGGATTTTGATAAGAGAATTTCATTCCTCCTCAGCATTTTTTTTTTGCCACCCTTGAAGTATGTTTCTGCTTTCGTTTTGCAAACACAACAGATTGCATGTCACCTTTTCGTATTAATATTTGGTGGTGCAGGATTCTCACAGTGATAAATAAGGACTCAGTGCTGTGCCACCATTCCTCACGGAACTTCTGCACAGGCCATTGTACAGGGGCCCACGCTGCAAGCTCAGCAGCTCCCAGGCTGCTCATTTCCCATCTACTGGCCCTTTGTCTTTTATCTTCTAGGCATTAAGGCAGATTTGATGATATCAGTGGGCTGTGAAAAGGTGGCTGATTAATGCCTGTGAACCTCACAGTGACCATCAAACCAATTTATTAAAGAATGGGGAGCTAAAGTAAAGTCTAGATATCAGAAAGAAACAATTGCAACCACAGAAAAGATGATCAGTGCTTCCCTGCAGAGGATTAAAGATAGTTAATTAGGCCAAGCCACCAAGGCATCCACAATTAGCATTTCTATGGCACCAGTATGTTAGAATAAGAGAAGGTGCAAAAATTTAAAAAAAAAAATCCCTTATCCTCTTTCTGGAAAGGTTGTATATCCATCCTTACCAAGCACTCCTCTGACTATTCCAAGTAGACAACAGCCCAGAGTTTTCTTGAGTACCTGGATTCAGCCATGAGTGTTGGCTTTTTGCTGGGGGAGTGGGGGAGGGACAAAACACTTTATGAGGTGAGTTGAGTCTTAAGGAGTATAGAGTGTATTCTTTTTCCTTGTATTTTCTTCTTTCCTTTGTTTCCCCCTGTCATTTCCTCTCCTTTCTGCTCCTTTCCCTCCTTCCTTTCCTTCCTTCCTTTCTTCCTTCCTACTTTTATCCTTCCTTTCTCCCTTTCCTTCTTCTTCTTTCTCATGACTCCATTTTCCCACTCTGCCTGGCTTCTTAATACATCATTAGCAAAGAGATCAGTTAAATATCATCCAAAGTCCTGCTGAAGAAAGATTTATGCTTAGATTATCAGGGATTATTTCTTTTCTTTTTCTTTTTTTGTTATTTCTTTTCTTCATAGCAATGTATCACTTAAGGACCTCACTTTATTTTTTTCTTAAAATTTTTATTAAGGAATTGAGTTATTGTAAATCATAAATACATATAAAGTAGCAATACAATGTGCATATATGTTCTTAAACCAGAATTAATCCCTCATCGCCCACACCCCAGTCTCTTGCTTCTTCTATATTTAAGACTTGACTTTATGATGAGCACTACCTTTGAAGGCACAAGCAAGATTTGTATTTCTAGAAGCTAGACCCAACAGAAGCATGTCAAGCATGACCTTGAGGACTGTGTCAACATTCTTATATCACTTCTCAGTGATGTAAGAAGCAAAGGGAATGGGCCAGAACAAAGCTTGATGGGTTTAAAGTAAACATGAAGCTTCTCTTGCCTCAGTTTCCCCCTGGTGTGATAAGAAAAGGTACAAGAACAGTCGTTTAACTGGAAGTCTTGACACATAAGTACCTGAAGAAGCCCAAGGATAAGTTCTATCCGAGGTCATGCAAATTATTCTTTCCCTTCATGGATGCAATTTAACATTGAATTTCTTTCAAATAGTGTGTATTAGAGATTCAGAGGGGGGAAAAGTTAGATAGGAACAATTAAGCTGAAATTGTTTTCAGATCATTGCTGTGCTGAAAATCTCTTATGATGTGTAGAAAAGGAACTTGGGCCTTCAGTTTTTTCCCTCTTTCTGATAGTCCTAACTGCCAAATGGAAATGTCCCTGTGTTATTCCACTAGTGGTCTGAACCAGCATCCTCATCACTCTGTGGGTGACCCCTCTCCAAGCTTACCCCTCTTCTTGTTGCTTATGGTTTGGGGGTACAATGTGTATGTCTGTTCATTCCTCTAAGTCTCTCTTCAAACTGTCCTTCCTCCCAGTTGTCCTCAGTCTTGGCACAGGGAGATTCAGAAATCAGTGGTACCTGAATAAGAACTGAATGAAAATAGCCCTTTCTTAGGTTCTGGCTGGTTTCAAAGGTCCAGTGAGCATTTCATGGGACTATCCCTGCTAAATGCACAGAAAACATGGAACCATCTCTCCTGGACTTCCTCCATCATCCCAGCTTTACATCAGAAAATTCCTCAATCACAAAATATTGAGTCATAAATTACCTCATACGTCTTTATATCTTCAGAGCAAAAGCTCAGGGTTGCTAATGTCCACAAAATTGAGAAGGCTATCATGTATCAGGTGCCTTTACAAGCAGAATGAGAGCGTGAATGCAAAAGTATGTATCTATCTGACTTTGAATAAACTTTGTGGCTGCATTGCAAATGGATTAGTTATGCCTAGGTCATCTTTCTATATATGAGGAACTCTATACCAAGCACTTAGAATTCTGAGGCATCCCTTCAAAAAAAAAAAAAAAAAAGATCTTAAATATCATTTTAACCCTCTCTGTTTAACCCAAGTCAACACTTAAAGAAGTTGCTGGTTAAAGGGACAAATAAAATTTTAGAGACAATCACAAATCTGACCAAACAAAACATCTAATATCAACCGAAGAACTGGGAAGCTCTGTGGATTTTTCTGAGAGTTTTAAGCTGGCAAATTTGGGCTCTTTCATGGTCAGGACAACAAAGAGGAACTGGTTCTCCAGCATTTCTACAGGGAGCTCCCAGTAAGTACAATGGTGGCAGCACAGGCGTGGGTCTCTATTGCCTCAAGTGTTCCAGAGAGATGGGGTCCTAAGAGACCAGCTTGGTATTTTGTCTGACTCATGAAAAGAAGTCAAATATCAGAGATCTGGACTCCTTTGACACATGAGAGCTATCCGATCTGTGTTTCTAAAATGTATACCTGAATTCTGGTAAAAGTTTTTCATTTCAAACTAAGCTTGGGCAAGCACATTCAAGTTACTGTAGTATAAATCCATCTGCATCAGCCAATTTTATATTTAAGGCCAAAGATTTTAGCAAATTAGGGGATTAACTGATTACCATTAAAAAAAGTTGTTTTACGGAAAGGTTTTGACAGACACCTCAGCCTGCAGAGGTATTCTGTCTCCTGTTAAAATCACGTGGATATTTTGACTCTGCTTCAGTTTGTGGTCCACTAAGACCATCACTCACACCCTTTCTTAGCCCCCAGTTCACTTCCAGCTGTCTCAGAACACACTGACATGGGTCAACATAATTGCTGGGCTGTGATCAGGACAACATGAAGCAGGTTCAAGAGCCCTGGGGAAGCTCTTGGGCCTGGAGAACCAGCAAATTCCTAAAACCATCTGAGGACAAAGTGAGCACTTCCAACTGCTTTCTACCTTAACAGTGGCATGTTTTTAATTTCTTTTAGAAGTGAAAACTACAGCCCTGACCCCCTGGAAAGGTTAGTATACTTATTTTCAGGCAGCTGCTGACTTGGTGGGGTATGTAAAATTCTTTACCTTCCAGGATGCCTTCTTTTCTAAGCTTACCCCAGAAAGCAGCCCAGAGGGAACCCTCCCCTAACCTTGAGCATCTTTGTGTCCTCTCTGTGTCAATTTAGATTAACCCTGTCCGCAAGGACATCCTATTTTCTCTGGGTAGCTTCGACTTGCACAAGTCTAACATGTCTTTGCTGGCGGCACTAATGAGCACTTGTCAGTGCCCAGAATAGCTCCATCTTGGGGCTCCTCTGCACCCGGCCTGCCTCTTTTCTTGCACACGGATGCTCTAATGCAGTGATCTTCTTAGACCTTGGCCTTGCATGCTGCCCTTTGCTTATCCCCTTCCCTTTCTCTCTTTCTCTCTCTCTCTAACTTGGAGCTGGAAGGGCAGCGAAGGGAGGGAGGGGAAATGGGAGGAAGGGGGAGGTTCTGGGGGTGAGTCACTTGGCTAGGAATAAAATGTGTCTTATTTGCGGCTTTCATTCTTGCCAGATGTTTCCGATGGATAATTGACACTCATCACAGCTCTCTGGGACCTTAACTGTCCTGGTAATTAGTCTCTTTAGGCTTCCACAATTCTCTAATGAGACAGAGGCAATAAAGACATCCAATGTGGAGTGGAGGTGTGGTTGGATTAAGAACATAGACCTCATCTATGTGGCCCTGTCACCAGGCAGATGGACTGAACTGCTGTTATGGTCAGCACCACCTCTAAGGGGCCCTTGCTCTTAGAACACTGTGACCCATGTCTGCCTGGAAGAACATTCCTCGTTTCATAGTGTTCTTTTATGTAGCATTTATTTAGTGTGGGGCAGGCCAGCCATATATCTGTGGTGCCCACTTTAGGCAGTGCCCAGCTATTGTAGGCACTGTGGGCCTCACTCTTTCTTCTCCTTATTCCCTGAAGATCACAAGCTATATAAAAAAGCAACTCTGAGTTATTGAGAAGAAAATTGCATTTGGAGACACAAATCAGAGGACCTTGGGAAAGCCACTTAAGCTCTCTGAAGTTAAGTCTCCATCTATTATAAAAGAGATTATAATCCACATCTCCTGCATCAGTGTCATCAGCACTGTGATTGATACCTTTCTACCTGCAAGCAGCCTATCTGAATTCCTCATCCATATAACATTGTTTCTATGTAGATATTTGATCAGCACCAGAATTTTCCAAGACTTTTATTGGGTAGAGTTAGAGAAAGGGAAGAAGGGTATATGGAAGAGGAAATTGAGGGAATGCAGAAGACAAATTCAGAATGACTGTTTTGTTTTATTTTTTTTCTCTTTGATTTCATTTTCTCATTTGGTTTGATATTTTTCTCCAAATATGATCTTAAGAGAAAGACAAACACAAGGATAAATATGTACATGTCAATGCAAGTCTCAATCTCTCTACTTCCATCAACAAACATCTATTAAATATCTGTCATAGGCCCATGAGACACAGATTCTGCCTTTAAGAATCTGTTATCACAGGGGAGAAAATACATGATAAACAGAGAGGACTGGGATACAAGGTGGGATATATTTTAATAGCAGGATGTATGAGGTACTGATAAAACCAGCCTAAATGGATTGAGAAGGGCTGCCTGGAAGTGGTGACTGAAAGCCAGAACACAATCTGGAAGAAGGAATGGGAGTGAATTAGATGAAAGGTATTTCAGGAAGAGGGGCAGAGTGTGTGAGAGTGGGAATCAAGAGGATATAGCTGGAGGCTGCCCACCCATGAGCATGTGCACATGCCTACATATACATGTATGTGCATATTTTACGTGGGACAAAAGATTTTCAAGAAGATGTGACAAGAGAGTCTAAGGAGGCAGAGAGCAAGCAGATCATGTAAGGGGGTACATTTTCTACTCAGAAATTGAACACTTTTATTAAGACTGTAAACCTCAGATTAGCAGAATTATCAATTTGGGATTATAGAAGTGTCACCCTGGAATCAGCAGAAAGAACAAATTTAAGGGGTGAAGGTAGCAGGTGGCAAGGCCCTGGTGGGGAACTTTTGCGAATGGAATGGTGCTGTCTTCTTGGGGAGGTTTGTGTGGAGTCTTCGTGCCTCAGGGACTGCTTTTGTCTCCTGCCCCTTCTGTCTAGCTTCCTCAAGTTTCCTGGTGGTGGTGTTTGTGGAAACATAGTAGTTAGAGTCATGAGGAGGCCAAGGACTGCTTTGCTGGAGGCGAAGGCAGACTGGATGTGCTCAGGCACAGTGAGCACCAGTCCCTCCACAATCAGGAACAGGAGAGCAGAGAGGCCCCTGTGAGCTTTTCCAAGATGATACTATAAATAAAAGAACTATCATAGACTCTTGGTGACCTTTTTCTGTTTCTATAGTAAATATTGTCCCTGACACAGTGGGTTAGGACCTGTCTCTAAAGACTCCCTATGGTGCTTCTTAGCAAGAAGCAGAGCTACAAAAGATATCTGAAGGATCCTCTAACAAGGGCACCAGAGAGAGCCCCAGGCAGAGCCTCCAGGCCATTGTCACATACCAAAGGCCCCCTATTGACAGCTCACAGGTACCTCTTAAGCAGTGGAGTCGCCCAACCATAAACAAGGTGTTCAGCCTTTTTTAACATGGTACCCAAGCCATGTCTCTGCTGGGTTGTATATCTGGCACGTGGCTCTCTTTTCAAGTCATGCAAGGAGGGCATGTGGGACAGAAGGTCAGAGCATCAAACTGTTCTCAGGGATTTCGCACTTTTCCTCCATCTCTTTTACCACTAGGCATATCCTTAGCCATGGTGGGGAGCTGAGAGGAAGAGGACAGGGTGTTCCGAGACTGAGTACAGAGTGGGTTCAAAGCTGTGTTGTGTGAGTATTCAGAAGAGCAAAAGAGGTGAAAGAAACAAGAGGCCATGGAACAGAGGGTGTCAGGTGCACAGAACACATCTGGAATTATTCTGAGCAAGGTGCACATATGAAGATAGAAGGTGACCACTACATCTGTCCAGGGGAGACATAGAACCTGGCTCTCAAAAAAGCCCATTGGGCCAGGTGGATTTGGAAACGATCTTTGTCTCTTAGATTTGTCAGTCTCAGTCACAGGCAAGGTCTTGGTGGGAAAAATCTTGGAGTGCCCCAGAAGAAAGGAACATACATTCTTACCCTTGAAAGTGACAGGGTATGGCTTCTCTTCTTTGCCTCCAAGGAAAGTGCTGTATAGATAGCAGTGAACAGATACAACGAGAGGATTTCTGGGTGGTGGTATGTGTGGAAATATGGTAGTTAAATTCTAGAAGACGTAACAAATTAGTGAGAGATCTTGAAGGATAAGCAACTATGTAAATCCTCAGGAATTTCTCAGGCGTGCTTTTTTTGTCACCAAGGATTTTTGCATCCCCAAGAATGCTATCAATTTTGTGTTGCCCAGTAGTTCACCTCCTTGCAGGGTGGAGAGCAGAGCAGATTTCCTCAGGACTTCTCAGCATGAAGATTTACAACACTAAAATATCCAGCCTTTGGAAAGCTGAATCAGATACCGGGGAAACATAAGTTGCTCTGCTGCATCTCAAATTTGCTACTCTCCATTTAGGCACCACCCCTGAATCAAAGATTTATTCCAAAGGGATGAGAAATAAAATCATATGGTTAGTAGCCCCAGATCTGAAGTTCTAAGACTTGACAGGAGAATCCTATGTGGAATCAGGAAGCTTGGTTTGATTCTGATCTGACTTAGAGAGTTTCTTGGTTAGTTAGGTACCTAAATCATCTAGGCACCCAAACTTAGGTACTGTTCCATTTGGAATGGGGGTTTCTGGGCCACAAATGGTCTAAGTTGCCAAAGTACTTGTTTCAGAGATGGAGAAGTTGCTGAGGAATTTGAATGACCTTGTAGTTCTTTTGCTTTTTTGTGTTCAGCTCCATCTCAAAGAGCATCTGCAGGCCAGATGAGGATGTGCCTCAAAGGAAAATGTGCCCTTTCCTGCACTCCCCCAACAAATGTATGCTGAGGCAGGTTCTGCACCCCAGCATCCACATAAACCCCTACTTATATCCATGCCCATGCAAAAAAAGTCTATTTACTTTGTCCCACTTCCACTCCATTGGGCTGGTGCAGGGCCTTCAGGTATGTGATCCATGAGCTACATCTGCTATGGGGAAGATGCCAAGCACTCCAGGTAGAACCCAGCACCATACCCTAAGATAGAGTGATTTACAGAATGGACTCTGTGCTGAATGCCACAGCACCAGCTGCAGACAGATTGTTGTGTTCAACAGGTCCATCTATGAACAACAGGTTGAGCAGCTGGAGGGTTGTGTGAATGATCAAGACAGAGCTCAGAAGGGGTTGCACGAAGATATAAACATTGCAAGGGTCTTATTTTATTGCAATTCTATGTAGGATGTTTATTCATCTGTCACCATGTTCTTGAACTCGACCTTGAGCCATGGCCTTAGCATGTTATACCACAGTAAAGGAGTGATGGTCAACAGGGCATTTTAACCTGAGCCTCCTGTTCTCTACTTGCAAGGGAAGGATTCCCATTGTGTAATGTGCCTGGAGAGGTCAGAGTCCAAGAAAGTTCATTTCAAATGCTGGAGCTGTAACACCAGATGCTCCACTTTAGGAATGCCTCAGCAGAACTAGGTCTGATGACACAAGTTCAGGCCACTCATGGGATTTTTTTCCACTTTACAACAGGCCCCTCATAACCAGTTCATTCTCTTCACAGGCCCTGGTGCAGTCAGTGAAGTGAACAATGGGACGTCATCACAGAGGGCAGGCTGCATTTGGCTCCTCCCTCTCCTGATCTTGCACCTGCTCCTCAAATTTTGATGTGAGTGCCACTTCCCCCCAAGGGAAAGCTGCCGCCACTGCACCAACAACAAAACAGCAACGGCAACATGACAGCAAAAATAAGAATCAAATGAAATTGGGAGAAACACAGCCTAATGGGACAGAAATTTGAGGGAGGGGAACAAAGAATACTTTGGGAAAGAAAAAAAAATGTTTTAAAGAGGAAATTGAAAATTGCCTTGCAGATATTTAGGTACCACTGAATTTTCTTTCTTTTCCCAAATGGGAAGAATGCACACCTGGCTTGGGCCCACCCGCAAGCTGCTCCGTGTGACCTCTTTGTTGCCAGGGTGGGCAAGGGCTCAGACACTGTGCCCACTAAAGTGCCCCACCATGGAACATTCTGGAGTCGGCCATCCCAAATTCCATCCGTCAACAGAGACAAATGCAGAGTGATCGGCACAGGCCCAAATGTGCCACGGCGGGCCCTTTGGTAGACTGCGCCACCATTGTGTGTGTCATGAAAAGTGAAATTAAAAAAAGAAAGAAAGAAAAAAAGGAAGAAAAAGGAGACAAGACAGCCTGACAGCAACAACTGTTCCACAAACAACAGTCACAAAAGATCTTGTTAAACATTTTTTTTTTCTGTTTTTCATTTTACTACATGGACATGATGGATAATAAGGGATTCTGATTCATTATTAATTTTATTAATTATATTTTCTGATATGAGTCTAGAACTTAGTGCAAAAACAAGACAACTAAAAAAATACACACATGAGAGGGGTGAAGAGAAATGTGTTTGTTAAACATAGAAAATGAATAGTGTATTTCTTAATTAGGTTTACAACTGGTGGAGCAAACACACCAGGCATTAAGGACCTGGTGAGGATTTGACAGATCCACCAAAAAACACATCCAGTTTAACCAACCTCTTCACCAGCGCTACAGATTCCTCCTTTTCTGGCATTTCATGCAGACAATACTATGCTATCTACATACTGTTTAGAAATGAAAAGTTGATCACGCTGTATCTTGGGTTTGTTGGCTATGCTTCCTTTGATGACATATATTATACAGTATATATATACATATATTTTTTTTGTTAGAGTTCTAGTCATTTTGTTTCTCAGCAGGGTCCTTTCTCAGACATTACTGCATGCTGTATATGGCGTTAGCTGTGTGTTGATCTTCTAAAAGATGATAGAGTTTACTGGTAATTGTGTAATCAGCTCCTGCCTTTTTATTTTCTTGGATTATTTACACGTCAGAGACATTTATAAAAAAGTGAAAAGCAAAACAACTAATACCAGGCGCAGCATTTTTCCAGGTGTGGCTCTCTGAGGCAAAGGCCCTCCGACTCTGGTGGCCTCGCTTCTCCATCACGCCTCGGGGCATTAACAGACAGCAAGCAACTGAACAAACTAAAATGTCAGTAACCACTTGCTTTAGCCCATTGTGGGAATCCCTGATGCCTTTGTGACCACTGGAGAACTTAATCCTCTTGGTTGATTTTATTTAATTTCCCACCTTTGTGTGAGTGTGTATGAAAGAGAAGAAAAATGCAATTTTTAGGTAAACTTTTTTTTTCCTTCCCCGAAGTCTGGGAACCAGAGAGGCCTCGGGGAGGGGTTCTGGATGTGATGAGGGAAAGTGGGATTGGGGGTTAGGGGAGGGAAGGGTTGTCTCTGACTTGACATTAAAAAGTGTTCCATGTCCCTCTTTACCTGGTGTGGTACCTCTTTCTGTAGCAGGGGACGGGAGAGGGGCAGAGCCTGCTTGGCTAGGATTGAGGAACAGGGAGTTGGGGGGGAATCTTGCACACCTCCTGAGGTGGGTGGGAGCTTTCCACGGCAAGGACTCTGACTGCAGGCAGCCCAGTCAGGAGCCCACCTCACAGAAGCCAGGGGCATGACGTCTGCTGGAGACTATCTTCAGTACCTTCAGCAGATCATGGCAAGTGCTGCGGCATCCATCTTGTCTTCAAACCCCTCACCTCCCCACAGGAGAGAATGTCAAATGCAGACTTGAAGAAAGCTTTTAGGTCCAGTTGTTTCTGTGGTGATTAAATAGTCCCAAATGCCATGGAACAGTGTTTTGGAGACTTCCCTCCACATCTGTTCCTTGCCCCTGCAACTCACCTCTAGCCACAAATTAAGAGAAAGGCAGATTTCAGTACAAAATAATATCCATTTAATTCTAACCTGTACTGGGCAATTCTGGGAATTTAATAAGCAGCAGAAGATTCTGTCTGCAGGGGTTAATGCCTCCCAAGAGGAGTCAGAATGGTTGGAAAGAAGCAGTGTTATTTTCAGTGGCTACTAGCAAAACTGAGAAAAGATTATGGATTTCACTTTCTGTGGGTTTTCTGCCCTCCCACCCCCAGGTGCCAATAGTGCAACTTCTTCCTGTCAGCAGGGTGTAAGAACAAACAGTCTGGCCAGCTAGGCCAGACTACATTTGCCCTCACTGATGTAGCCCTTTGTCCCTGATCTGACAAAAGTGGAGGCCTTTAGGTTTCCTTGGAATGAAAGTGGGTGGGTGAGATTCACTAGCACTTCCCTGCCTGATGCCTCTGCAACAGTGGCTGGAGTTTCAGGATACAGGTCATGGATCATTGGAACAGAGTGGGAACAATGCCAGGTTATTTCCATGTTCCTATACTGGAGCCCAGAAACCCCTCTGAATAAAATATGACAAAGCACCTGCAAAGAGACACTTCTAGGCTCCATTGGGAAAAGGCAACACAGTGCTCACAAGCTCTGGTCAATACAAGCTCTTCTTTCCAATATTCTACTACCAGATATCTGCTAGCAAACATCTACTAACATTTCAACTAGACTATTCCAGCAGATTTGCTTCAGAGTGCTGTCATTACCCTCCCAGCAAGGTCTGGTCTGTCAAGGCCAACTTTGTAAAGTAACATTGATGAGCTAGACTTCATTTCACCCATGTACCAACTCAGTAGTCCTTTTGCCGTGCATTGACTTAGCAGTATGGTTGTGCAAGAGCATGCTATTTGTGGGCCAGCTTTACCAAGACTGGTAAGTTCTCCAGATAGGAAACCTCTGTATCCTGTGTCATTGTGAGCCCCAAGCTACCACATGAATGCATGTGTACTCACGAGAAAGAGCATATGCCCTCCTGGGCCTAAACCAAAGTTAGAGTTCAGTTGAGTAGGACAAGGTTTTAACAGATGTTTACAGGAACAATTCTCAAGTCTACCTTTCCTGGGAACAAGAACTTGGCAGGTGAGTGTTCACTGGAATTGGTAAAGAAAATCACCTGGAATATAACCTATAGTGACATTTTTCTTGATACAATTACAGATTGGAGACAATTGCTATGGGTTGACCTGAAATTTAGATATACTGAACCCCTGTGACTCAGAGATAAATCACAACCATACTTAAGGATCACTTCACTACTCTTAAAATTAGGACGACCATTAGGGGAACCATCATTCAGGATTGGCAAATTTCCTTCTTAAGTTATTCTCTCAGGTATGCAGACGACTCATTATTCCTGCATAATTCCTAACCACTCTCAACAAACATTCCTGTAGAATCCCATTCATCTTCAACAGAATCTTTCCCCATAAATACTCTGCACAGGGTGCCTGAAAGTCTACCTGGAAGCATTGGCAGGCCCTATCCAAGGACTGCCCACTGATCAGTAGGATGTAACTGGCTGGAGCTATGTACATAGTCAATGACATACTAATAATAATTTTTTTTTTGCTATGACAATGATGACAGTAATGATGATTGATTGCTCTTTTTCTTCAAATTAGAAATGATAAGTTAGCAAATGAATTAATACTAAAATCTGATTAAAGTTTAGCACATTCTACTGGACTGACCTCATCTTTGTCTTACATGTCCTGGACTATGAGTTTAAAAGGGGAGATAGTAGCATTAATCAATGACAAGAAACTACTGTGTGAACTCATTTGATTAAAAACTATAAAATATATGCACAGCAAAATACCAATGATTTTCCTCTTATTATAATGGTAAAAAAATGTAGACATACTTGTCACTAACAGAGAAAACTAGGCAAAGGAGGTATATGAAAGCTCTAGGTTTCTGCTCATGTAGAACCAAAATACCATCATGCTTCTACTATCCAAATGTATATGCACATGTGAGTCATTTAACCTTCATCAGATAAGCAACTTAAAATAATTGAGATTAGTGTTATCTGACAGAGGAATTAAGGGCTCTCTTTTCAGAATATCCATTAAAAAAACAAATCTCAGAGCAAATTTCTATCATTCAGGCCCTGCTCTTTGGAATTTGATTATATGGTAGTGTTTCCTTTGTCATCCCATAACTGCTCAATGAAGCCATTCTAGTGCATCAATTCTTACCTGTCTCTGATCTTAATTCAAACAGTATTTCCATGAGCATCCAACTCTATCTGCCTCTAGGGCAATACATGCAAATCAATATCTCCATGATTTGTGAATGACAGTTCCTTGAGTCTCTGCATTCTTGCTCCCCACAACTCCATGGGTTTCCCATCATATCCGTAGCATGTGACAATATAGCCATTCGTAGAAAAGATATTCTAATTCCTGACCTCAAGTTAAGATAAGCTCCTACGATTTGTCTTATGTATTTTAATACATTATCCTGTATGATGGTGCCCTGATTTAGCTTTAATTTTTGATAATGCTTTGATTTCTTTGTAAGCCTCCAGGTAATGTGGATAACTTCTGGTAGGTGGAGAAAGCATATGAGTTTATGTCACTATATGTAGGGTTGTTAATATTTTTAAATGAATTATTCTTCTTCCCACACATTATCTGATTAAACATCCTAGAGTAGCCATAGTATTTAAGATTTCTCCAGTGGATTTTTTGAGTTTGGAATTTCCAAGCATTGTTGCTGAATTTTGGATTCTGAACTGAGTTGCTAATCAACAGAACGAGACTCTAGTCTAGATCTATCACTATCTTTTCTAGAAGATGTCATGTTAAAGATTGCTAATGTTCTATCTTGCTTTAAAATTAACAATCAAGTGATTTCATATTTTATAAGATTTTAGCAATAAAAATTTAGTAAGTCAGCCATTTTGATCTGTGGAAACTGAAGGTGAAAATCTAGGCAAATTCTACACCAATGCATTGTCTTTGTTCCTTTTCCTCAGAAGAAAATATGCATAATCCTCACTCCCATTTCACTCCCATTTGCAGTAACTCCTTAAGGAGAGATAGATACTGCAGTACTTGGAAAGGATCATTGCCTAATAAAAGACAGTGGCTTTTTCTGGAACAGGAAATTATGTTAGCCCCAAGCTGCCCTCTATATGACACAAGTAAAACAAGAGAGAATAAACTGCAGCACATCATGAAGTCTGGGGAGGCTTAAGATATTGGACTAGGGAAATTCTCAGAGTTCCCACTACAAGGGTTTGTGTGTGTGCGTGCCAGTGTGTTTACTCTAATTATTTAATTGCTTAATTCTTCAAAACAGATGACACCTGTTATTCCCAAGCTTCATCTTCAAAAATGACAGGAAATAGCAATGAAAATAGGGGTCCCTAAATAAGGATTTCCTATGATGATATCTCATCAACCCGATAAGTGTTGTGCTGAAGGATCCCGAAATGTTTGTCCAGAATACATTTAATTTTTTTATAGCTGGTTCAATTCTAAGTATACTGATTCCTCTTTATTTTCTTATCCTTATCGCAGACTCTGAGCTTCAATTTTAACTCCTCTGTGAAGAGCTAGAGGATGTGAGGGGCTTGGGACAAAGCTCAGACTGAGCATGGGCTGGGAACATGTGTGAGCCCTGGTAACTTCTTCCAAGTGCTAGTGCTCAGCCGGCCCTTTGAGCTTGAAGTTCCACCTTCAGAGCGGAAGGAAGGATCTAATGGAGCCATCCAGCCATACTTCGTACACTGTGTAAACCATAAAGGGAGATAGGAACATCCTGGAAAAGGAGCCTATGAGTCTTCATTTTCTCTGGGAAAAATGAGGAAGAAAGAGAAAAAAAGGAAAGAAATGCTTTATGTTTCTGTTCAACCTGCACCATGTCAGTACCTTCTCTAGTGCTTTTAGTTCTCATTCATATTTGGTCCTCAGAAAGGAAGACAGAGGAAGTAAGACAGGAAGCTATGATCCCTGCCTATTAAATACCAAAACACTTTTTCTCCAAGTGTTCATCTTAAAATTTGACAAGCAAGAAAAATGAAAATCTAGAGTAAAATAGAAAAGAAATCAAGATAGTTAAAACTTGTCATTGAGTCTGCAGATGAGAGGGGTCAATATCCATGTACATCAAGTGGTACTGTGATGCTGAAAGTGAACTTCTAGAGAGTGAGTTCCTGCTGCCTGGCCCCAGAAAGCATTATTCCTAGACAGGCTGTCAGAAAATATAATCAGATTTTGCATATTGAAGGCAACATACTGTTTGCCCCCTATTTTCCTTAAGAACAGGCTGAGGGACTATAGAAAGAATAAGAAACAGGCAGCCAAAAGATTCATTCTCAACCAAACATAGCCTCAGGTTGCTGAAGCCGCACCAACAAGTTGCTGGACCTTCCAGGCCTCAGTTTCCCTGTAGATAAAATAAATATTAGACCAGTTTCTCAGAAGACCTTCTGATATCTGAAATCCTCTGGGTCTTTTCCTAGATTCTGCTATGGTTCGTATCTATTTCCCTAAGAAAAGAAAAATCAACATTTAAAATCAAGGTGATACATTTGGATGGCATTGGCTTTGTGTAGACAAGTGAAAGGAATCACTGTTCACAATTGACTTGCCGTCTAATTTTGACACAAAGATTAAAAAAATGTATGGTTAAATACCTTTTGATGTCAGGCTGCTCTTTCAGAATCTAAAGAAAAAACATACAAGCATCTTCTTAAGACAAAAAAAAAAATCCACACAAGTACAAATACATGAATTGCTCTAATTTCTGGCAGCTTGTGGACTGTTCCTAACTTACCACTGACCTTCACGCTAAGAATCCCTACTTTGCTATTTCACTCTGGATTTATCTCATAGACTGCTTACATTTCTGAAATATATTTGGTAAAAATTTTTCTCAATACTCTTTAATTTTTAACTGAATAAACAAGTTAGGACATCCTTCCAAATCACCCAGGGAGTTTCATGTGGATTAGAATCCAAACATTTAGAAACCAATCTATGATGGTCTGATTTCCCCAAGTTCTGTTCCCCAAACTCTTGCTGTCGATTGGCTATTCTTAGGAGATGTCCCCAACTCTTATAACTACAGCAATGTTGATAAAACTAAACATATCTGTTCTTTTATTTATAATATATTGTGATACTGATCCTTCTGTCAGCCCAATAGCACATAGCTCACTCTGAGCCACAAAAATCAAATCAGCATTTTTTCCCTATATCTGTTAGACATGAGAAATTTAGGCATTCAATTTAATAAAACCTTATTCACCCAACACTTTCATATGCTAGAGTTTTTCAGTAGGAGGATGTATCATCTTTCTTATTAATATATTCTTCCTTGTGTTCTGGGCATAAGTGGCTGTTGCCCCTTCAAGAGTGAAACACTTTTTTTCCAAACTACTAAGCTTTTGATGCAGCCAACACTAGCACAACATGTATGTAAGAGGATCATGAGAACTATTTGCCCAGCCCTAGTTCTGAACATGAAAATCAATATTCCACAGTGTAATTCACTAGTCAGAAGTAATCGTCCTCCATTCACAGCAGCACAAAGCAGTAAATTCATTACAATAAGTTTGCTGCTGCTTTGGCATGGATGTCAACACTCTTGTTTTTTTACATTGTGGCAGACACCGTGGCCTCCTGATCATGTTTGCATTAATCCATGTCTTTTTGCCCAGCCACATAGAGAATCACTCTTCCGAACATCGGCACACTAGGAACATCTATATTAATACCTCATCATTCATTGTCTTTAAAAGTATAAAAGAGTAATTGGTTAGATGAAACCCATGGCATAGGAGGCCAGGATCCCTGGAGCACTGGGAATCAAACTGGAGTTTGCGAGTAGAGGCAAAGCATGCACTGAAGCGCTGAACCATGCCTCTCAGCCAGCTCTGAGAAAGTCTTTCTACCTGAATAACTGAATAACTAACGGGTGGCCTCGCTCAACCGTGTCCTACTCAGCAGCATTTTCTACCTAGTTTGTCCATTTTCTCCTCTGCTACCCCAATACAGGCTACCTTGGCACTAATAACCTACCAATCAAGATATCTAAGAAGAAACAAATAAAAAAAAAAACACTTTGTTTCTCAAGGCTGTTTCGCATCTCTTGGTCTACATGAAGCATTCGGAGAGTAGTATTATGACTCAGAGGAAAGAAATCATCTGGTCAGACTACACATGGAAAATGTGCTATCTACATCTTGAGTTCGATTTACAGTGACCTGAAATAGATATTAATCCCTATCTTTGGCCCATTTGCTCAGTTTTAGCCATCTGAAGAATAACCCAGATTAACCACGAGAACAGAAGCATTACCAAAGAACCCCCAGGCTTCATTTCTTTGAAAGAAGCTTGAGGGGTAAGAATGCTTTATATTAAATTCCAGTTACCCAGTGGCTGGTGGTTTCTGGCATAATAGGTACTCAATACAGGCTCATGAAAGTTCTCATTTCAACACAAATCTCATTCCAGGACTTCTGAAACATTAGTACTCCACTGAGAGTTAAAAGAGGAGTTCAATAGATTTTTGTTGTTGCTAGCATTGAAGTCTATATAAGTACTTTCTTCAGTCCAGCTATATTTTTTGAATAATTTTACCTTCCTTCTGGTGCAATTCTTCCTAAGAGTATCCAAGAACTATTCTATACATCAATGATGCAAGAATTATCATTAAGAATAAAATTAATTGCACTGGGGCTAACTATGACACCATGTGTGTTTGGTCCCTGTTATTTATTGAGGACCTAAAAAATCCAGGCACTGTTCTAAGTGCTAGGGATAAAATGGTGAGCAAAATAAAAATACTTGCTGCTCTCAAGAAGTTTTCAATTCTGCAGAGGAGAAAGTCAATAATAAAATTGTCTCTCACATACAGAGAATAAATGTGCTATGCACAGGATATTATGAACATATGCAATCAAGGAATCAATCTGAGAAGCAGGACATTTTTGTGGTGATATGTGATTTGCACTGAGCTTCCAGGGATGAAGAGAACTAACAATGCAGATAAAGGAGACAGGACCTGGTAGCCACAGAGACCTGAAAGAGGGAAGACTTGCTCAACAAAGAAAACTTCTTCCCTAACTCTGATAACTCTCCTGCATATCAGTTCAGTTGACTACTACTCTTTTTTTCAGATGTATGGAGACCTTTTTATTAATAATTGAACTCAAAGCACTATAACTGCCACATCTTATTTATACACAATAATATACTGGTAAACATTTTTTTGAACATAAGATTCTTCAATAGCCCCTAGTCAGTCCCTATTTCTGAACATTCTTCATACAAAAATACTGAAGTCAGAGTAACACCCACATACACACAAACACACACACACACACACACACACACACACACGTACAAAGTTATCATTCTACAAGTCATTGTAGATGTTGGTCCATTTTAATTTAATTGATATTGATGACTGGGTTAGCTAATTCTCTGATCCTAATTTACAGACATGAAAATTCAGATACAAGAAACACTCAGTGTGACTAGAAGTGAAGTCAGGTCTTTAATCCCAAGGTAGTCTGAGGGAATCCACCAACTTAGTCCACTACTGTTTTAGAATTTTTCATTTTCATTCCATTCTAAGATGCATATTGTTTCACTTAATTTTCTTGGAAGTTGGAGTTGTGTCTTGCAATCAGTGGCATGCCATGATTTAATTTGTAGCACTTTTTCCTTGTGGTATACAAAATAATGCCATGTCTTACAAACGCCAGCTCTTAGAGCTGGTGAAATACGCTATTTGCTGAATGCATGTATGGAAATAGGTCGGGGAGCTGCTCTGCTTGTCTCTGCTTCAGGCTTTGTGTCCAAGGGAACAAGACAAACCTAACACATTGAGCACTATGGAAATATTGATAGCTATATAGCCATCATATTACTATCATTATTTAACATTCCAATCAACTGCATTCTAATTTATCTAACAAAAAGAAGTTAATATAAAGTATTATTAGAATAATCTACCCTAAAAGTTTCTTGGCCACTTTGCTTGATGACTATAAACTCAGTCCACTTTCTATTCCGTCACATGATTTGAACTAGATGTTCCTGATTTTCATCATCATTATTATTCTTCTCTGTGAGTGACGCACTTCTAAATACAGTCCAATGTTTTCTGTGTTAAAGGGAAAAAATCCATACCCAGTAGATATGTCAATTGCCTTTCTTTTCATATGTAACTGCATATGGATGATTCTGAGTGGACATTTGGGAGTTTGTTGCTTCACAAACTGTACGAATATCTACCTACAACCATGCCCTAGTAATAATATAAAAAATGTACATTCATCTATTGCTTTGTAGTTTATGAAGTACTTTAACATACTCCATCTCTTTTAATCTTATTTAAAACTCACCAAATTTGTGTAGGGAGAGACATAGATAGCTATTAACTCTGGTTTTTCTTCATTGTATTTCTCTGTGAATACTTTTAGGGCTCTGAAATGATTATTTCAGAAAGGTCCAAAGTAATGGATTAGTCAAGGAGATATTGAGTCAAAAGTCTCAGCAAAATCTAGAGATGTTACTCTGAGTAGCAAGTCTGCAACGAGAGACCAAAGCTGACTAACATGCTCTGTGATGCTCTGGCATTAACAACTTGACAGAGGAACAGGCCTTTATGGCCTGGGCTGTCAGAAACCCTGAGTTCACAGCATCTTTGGACGCCACTGTCCATTCACCCTAGTGTGCAAAACACACACATCTCTTCTGTGTTTGGCAAGATATATAAAAGGTTGAGCAACCCGACAAACTTCGGAGCACACTGAATCTTCTCTCTGTGCCCCATCAACCCAGGTGTGCTCCACTGCACATCTGGAGGAGACTCTATTACCTCTGATCTAGGGAAGGAGTGCGTCACAGGAGCAGTGGAGTGCAGAGCTTGCATTCTGTCATCTCCATGCAACACAGATGCTGAAATTCACTCACCAAACAAGTATCTCTTTTCCAAAGATTCTATGGTAATTCAGGGGCCCTTGAAAATTTGGGGAGTTCTGGAAATTTGAGGAATAACCTGATAATTTCTGGGGAACTAAAACTGAGAATAAGAATACACTACTCCGCTCATACTCTGCCTGCTTTTTTGTCTCCCAGTGATTCAAAAGCACTTTCTACAGATTGCCCCCCTCTGTGAAAATGAATTTCCTAAGTGAGATTTCCTGGTGGGCTGGAAAGTACTAGGACTGGGTGCATGCTCAGAACACATCCTCTGTGGTTAACCCAGCACTATTGAACAAGAGCAGGTGGCTAAAACCTATCAACACAATGAGGGTACTAACCCTTTATATTAAGCAGGATTAGCAGCCCAGCCATTAAACAGAGCTGTAATGCTACAGGTTTTAAGACCCTCCAGGAGCCTCCAACCTCTGGGAGTTTTTGCCTTCGATTCCATTTAAATCCAAGAGGCTTTCACCCTGCTGGCAGGTCCAGAGTTACTGCTGAGGCTTAGGGAGAAGCTGTTATGAAAAGCTGAGGTTGTTGCTAAGCAAAGAAAGTCTCAGGGAGGCAACTGACAGAGGAAAAGCAACACCTGGTTAAACTGAAATTGACATGAGAGCTCCTCTTGGCTTTAAGCTGCTTTTGTCAGGGTTAGAGTTCCATCCACCTAATATCGAAAAGGCAATAAGCATAGACAATCACAGCTCCTCCAGACATTCATTTTCCTAGCAGTGGGAGAATGCAGTGAGAAATACGGCAAACAATCAGGGTGAACAAATTTTGTTTGTGTGTTGAGGTACGAGGAAATTCTCAATGTAGCTTCAACACCCAGGGCCACTTGTTTTCTGTTGCCGGGAGCAAGAAGCAGCTCCTACATCTGAGGGTCCTCATTATCCTCAGCCAGAGAAAGGAAACTATGATTAGAAACGGCTTCTTCCCTGGCTGGGGATGTAGTTCAGAGGTAGAGTCCTGCCTATCATGTGCAAAGTCCTGGGTTCCAGCTGCAGAATTGAGAAGAAGAAAAAGGGAAAATGGCTTCTTCCTGGTGAGGGAGTGAAGAGATCTCCAGGCCCTTGCATCTGTTGTTTATGTGGTTTCTGAACCAGATAAGTCTAGAATGGTCCATTAGCAGTGTTGTTTTCTTCCCGTGCAGTACAGTCTACATAGTATTATGCCATGTGTGTTGGAAGATTCAGAGGGCCTTCCCAGGTTCTCACCCTCTAGGCACCCCTCTCCTTACACCATTGATACATTAAAGATTTATTTTTAAAAGACTGTAAATAGGGCACAAGGATGCATACCTGTAATGCCAGCTGCTGGGGAGGCTGAGGCAGGAAGATCTCAAAGTCAAGTCCGGCCTCTGCAATTTCAGGAGATTCTGTCTCAAAATAGAATAAATAAATAAATAAATAAATAAATAAATAAAGGGGTCTGGGATAGCAGCTCAGTGACACAGCACCCTTGGGTCTAATTCCTGGTACTGGGCTGGGTGGAAGGATAGTAGAGTGTGAGAATATGCCAAATGGTGTTGCACCGAGTTGGAAGTCAACAGTGAACGTGAGCCTTTCTCTAGTGAGTAGAGATAGGAAAAGATGCTGAGACCCATGTGCTGGACCCATCAATGTTTGCCCATTTCTAACACTCATTAACAAAAAGAAAAGACAAAGGGGCCGTTACAAGCAAATGCACCCAGTCTATTCCTAAAAAGGCTCTGAGTGTACACGCTCAGATGGAACCCCCAGCCCTGCAGAGGGGCTGGATCTCCTTTGAGTACTGCTCTTTTGTTTTTCTTAAGACTTAACTGCACCAAGGGCTGGAGGGAAAGACATACATAGTGGAAACTAATACAAAGGGGGGAAAGAGTTATATTCTAAAGCCTAGTACTTTAATAAGTGTCAGGGATTAAAACTTTTTCTACAGGATGTGGCATGGCATCAACAGATCAGGACAAACTCCAATTCTGTAGAAGCAAGCCTGAAAAACTGCTCTGTCAAGCATTAAATGCGTAGCATTGAGTACCTTCCTTTTGCTTCTGCAAATTAGTTCTCCATCCTTCTCCATCCTGCTCTACATCCAGGAGGCTGACCCTGACATCCTTCCTCAACCAGGTCCCTTGTTGTCTAGCTGCAGGCTGGATTCTGCTGGTGGGGGGTGTCCACAGGGGATCAGAAGAAAGAGAAAAACGAGTTTGAGTTATTCATTCCCTGGGCCCTGCTGGGCTTGAGTGTTAGCTCTAACTATGTACTTCTGTGAAGGCTTCAGGCTCCCATCAGTAAGCTCTCTCCATGGAAGGTCACAGATCTAACCAAATGCTTATAACTGCTGCATGCAGGTGAGCCTCCAGGCCCAGGGATAGTGGCAGCTTCCCATTTTTGCTAGACCTGAGGTGTCTCACCAATCCCTGATGGTTTGCATCAATCCCAAGCACAGCATGTTCTTGAAATGTCCATGAATCTCTCTCTACTGGCCTTTTGGGTTATGCCGTTTGCTTCTAAAAAATAAAACCCTGATTGACACACACGTGGCCGAATTAAGGAGATACTAAGGGAAGGGTAGGTGCAGTGCCTATATATAATAGGGGCATTCAGAGCACAGCCAATATACAACATTTCAAAATATTAGTAGCTCCTGTAATCACACAGATGGGTACTGGGATCTCGGTCCCATCCTGTTATTTCTCCTTTCTCATTTTTACAAATAAAGAAACTAAGGCTCAGGAAGGTCATATGAAATGGTCCATTATAATTTTTCTGTCTGCAAGGGTTTGGGGGCAACAGCTTACAAATCCTTTTAGGATGGTGAATGTCACATGCTATATATAGACCATGGCATATAAAGGAAATATGTAAGAAATTCTTTCAAAAGGGTCAGAACCCTTACTGCATTTATGTTCTTTACCTGTGACTTTTTTTCCCCCACCAACTCAATGAATTTAATTTCCCTGCTCCCTGGGAAGAACTGATATTCTAGCAGAGACCTTATCTAATTCTTTGTTTTGGTACAATGTCTAACATGTTTTTGGCATTTAATGAATATCTATTAATAGTCCGTTATCCATGGGAGGCTCTATGCTCAATGCGATCACTTGCTGTTTCACACACAGACAAAATAAGGGATTGGATTTGTTCCATATATAGTCATAGATCAGCTCTGAAAAGGCTTTCAGGGTCATTTCGATCAGCTCTCTGCCACTGACCAGCACTGGGCTGACAGTGCGACAATCTGAGTACAGTTCCCCCCCGCCCCCACACACCTGTGCTGTGGCCTCCTGGATGGCCCTGTGCACCTACAACAGCCCTGATAGTGTGGCAATGTTTCCTCCTGTCTGACATAAATCTTTCCTGCAAGACTCTGCCTAGTGCAACATCATGTACACAGGGGGCAAAGGAAATAAGTTATAGGTAGAACAGGAAAAAATAGGTTAAAAATGAAAGCAAACCAAGTGGAGAATTCTGGTAAAGAACTGAAAGGCATTGGACTTATCCTCCACATGCAAAGAACATAGGAGTCCTGTTTCTAAGATCTTCTGGGACAGTCACTCATTCACCTAGGAACAGATGTTCAGCATCTCCTTTTTTCAGGCACTACTAGGCAGTAAGGATACAGAAATAAGTATGACTCAATCCCTGCCAAAAAGAACATTCCATTTAGAAATGTTTAAAATTACAGAATATTGCAATGGTTTATTGTTTGCCCCTTCTCATATTTAAGGTGCACCTACTATATACTGGAAACTTGGGATGTGAATAAGATAGCTTTCATCACCCTCTTTATGACCTTGACACTCCAGCAGTTAGCCAAAGACCTTTCCTGATACTTACTCAGTCTCTGTATCATAGTTCTCCATTATCTGCAGGAATGAGGTCCAAGGTGTTCTGTGGATGACTGTTAGTTAGGTTTTCATCACTGTAACCAAAATACCCAGCAAGAACAAGTTAAAGGAAGAAAAGTTTATTTTGGCTCTCTGTTTTGGAGATTAAGTCCATGGTCAGCTGACTCCATTGCTTTGTGCTCATGTGAGGAAGAACATCATGGCAGAAAAGGTATGGTAGAAAATTACTCAGTTCCTGGCAGCCAGGAAACAGAGAGATCAAGGGGAGGGGTCACAGGGAATATGCACCATTCCAGAGCATGCCCCTCAGTGACCTACCTCCTCCAGCGACACTCCACCTGCGCAGTTATCACCCAGTTAGAGCTCTCATAATCGAATCACTTTACCTCTGAATATTCCTACATTAACACAGGAATTTACGGCAGAGGGGGGGTTCTCATGTGTAAACCACAATAATGCTTGAAGCCACAGATAGTACAGAACCCTGTGTACACTATGCTTTTTTCCTATTTGTAAGAACCTATGATAAAATTTAATTTGTAAACTAGGCACAGTAGGAGATCAACAATGATGACTAATAATTAGATAGAACAATTATAACAGACTGTAAAAAGTTATTTAAAACTTGTGAATAATTTCAATAGTTTTCCATTTTAATATTTTTAGATTGCTGTTGACTGCACAAAACTCAAACCACAAATAAGGAGGTGCCTTTGGTACTTATGAAATGGGGGTTTTGTTTGGATTAAATAAATTACTATGTATAAAGCATTTGGAACAGTGTTTGACATATAATAAGCAATATACAATTGTCAACTACAAAAAGGTAAAATGTGAATTTAGAGAAAAACTAAGGAATTAATGTGTCCTTAGGGTTCATAAAGACCTGGAGAAGATGGAATTAAGGTGGAAATCTGGAAAACAATTATGTGTTTATGAGGCAAAATTGTGTACTATGGTTTGGATGAGGTGTGTGTTGGCAGCTTGGACCTCAGCAGGTATTATTGGGAGGTGGTGGGAGACTTGTAGGCGTCAGAGTCAGCAGAGATGCCCAGGAAAATTAGAAACAAGCCTTCAGAAGGGATTACTATAATTCTGTCACTCCCTGGCTTCCTTTCGTCCACGCAAAAGTGCACCCACCATGATGTGATTGTAGTCAGGAGGGACCTCATCAGAGCCAAGTCAATGCCAGATCCATGCCCTTGAACCTCCAAAAGTGTGAATTAAATAAACCTCTTTTTTTTTGTAAAGTCAGTATGCCTCAGATATTTCATTATAATAATGAAAAGTGGGCTAACACAGTGGGTAAATCCTGAAAGAGACTTCCAAGCAAAAAGGAACAGGCAACCACCATTGCTCAAAGAACCTGGAACAGGGAGGGTTGGCTCGAGAGGATATAAAGACAATGCTGATATGAATGAATCTAGAGATGTCCTCAGGGAAGACTGTGAGATCCCTGAAAGCTGCACAAAGGGAGGATGGAGTCTAGTCCAGACTTCCCTAGTTAAAACTGCCATCCAGGTGTATGTCAACCCTTCCAAATAAACATCAGTCTCCAGCGGTGGTTAGTAGCAATGTTTCAAAGGGAAGCCCAGTGGGACTCAAGCTTCTCTTCATATGGGTACTAGGTACATGGGACCTGGAAGCTGAGTAGAACCTGGCAGCATCAATTCACCTTGCAGCACAGAACTGAGGACAACCTCAGTTCTTGTCACAGCTGTGACTGATGAAGCAGCGCCACTCTCTGTACAGTAGCTTCTTTAGAAGGCAGTCCATCCAGCAATGCTGTGCTCACTAGGAGGTCACTGTGAAATCATCCTATTAAAATTGATCCAATTAAGTGAAGCTTCAAGCCAAATGGAGAACTGAAGGAATGGAAGTCAAGATCCTGGGCTTGATGCATCACAGCTGTGAGAAGAGTGAGGCTAATGCTCTGGACAATCAGTGTCCATGGGCACTAACTGTTCCTGAGGGTAAGAAGCACCTCAAATCCCCAGTTAATGGGGCCATTCTGGAGAAAGGCATGAAAAGATTAAAAAACAGGTATCAAACTGTTTGGGGGGACGTGCATACTTGCTCAACAGTAAACCTCCACACCACAACAGGAAATAGGTAATAGAGGCTGAACCATTGTTGCTGGCTATCCTACATTTGACAGATGAGAGCTAAGTCACAAGGGTCCTCAGAGAACTGGTGCTGTTTCCCCTGTACTCCTTGCTTGTGGGGCTCTTGCCCTCTGGGTCTGAGTGACTGTGATAGTGCTGCTGAGGCTCCGTTTTCCAGGTGACACCCAGAGGAAGCTGGCCATTCAAGTGCTCCAGCAGGACAGCTTCCAGTGCCCACAGAAAGAACCCTGCCTCTTTCCACCCAGATGGCCAGCATGCCCTAAGCATGAGTACTGTTTTTTCTCTCTGAAAAAGATGGTAGGGAATTCTTAATCATTTTTTTTCTTACGACAGACGGGCTTTTTTTATTTATTTATTTATTTATTTTTTGAGAGAGAGAGAGCAAGAGAAATCTAGTTTTTAGCTTTTTTTTTCATCTGGTTTTTGTTTTTCATTCCCTTAGCTGTGTATGTGGTACTGAGGATTGAGCCTAGGTCCTCCTATATGCAAGGTAAGTACTCTACTGCTGAGCCACCTCACCACCAATCCAGCACCCACCCAATCCTTATAAAGGAGACCGTACACATGCTCAGAAGTCCCTCAGGGGCCTTTTCTCTAAGGAGATCACCCAAGAACTGCTTGGTGTCAAGGAGAGATCGTTCAGAGATTCTAAGGACATTTTCTGTCTTAGCCAATGCTATGAAGTAACTAATTTCACCTCAGTGGTTAATCTTGAATCAAAGCTTTTAAGCATAGTATCCTAGTTAAACTAGGAGAATACACTAGTTAAAGATTTCCACTTTCAGACTTGGAATAATCACAGAGACTAGATTTATCCACCTGCCTTAAAAAACTGAAGAACCAAGCAAATGTAGGAAAATGTAGCGTCTCATCATTGAGAAACACGGTACTGGTGTTGTAGGACATGCTCTCCTAAAGGAAGGGAAACCAATGAGGTGTGTGTGGCTAATGTCTGCTTTTAGTTTCCTGCTGGAGAGTTTCTAGACTCCAGTGAGGGAAACAGAGACAGAGTTAAGAGTTCATGGGAGCTGAAGCAGCCCGCATTACCAGGGCTGAATATCAGGGAGAGGAAAGTTGCACAGAGAATGAAGGTGCTGGTACATACAAAAGGTTCCTGCCCAGTCTTCCTCTGAATTCTGATAAGCATATGCATGTGAACCATAGAAACTATGGAGAGTCACTACACATCACACTGGGAGGAGGGTAGATAACAGTTTCTGCTCCCTTACAGTGGGACAGTCCTTGTTATATATTGTTGCTTGTAAATAAAGACTGGAAGAATGAGCAAAAGAACAAAAGGAAGTAAGAAAGGAGGAAGGAAGGAGGGGAAATGGCTGCTTAATATGTCACACAGGTATTTTCTGTATATGAAGTGTGAGTGGAGCCCCACTCAGGTGCTTCTGGTCAACATTTGGGATGAGAGGCATTGTCTATATTCAGTCATGACCCTAGAATGAAAAGCCTACTTTGCCATCTTCAATGTGGGGTTCCCAGAGGTGTGATGGACCTCCGCATCCCTCAGCAGATCAGAGAATAAAGATGAGAAAGCATGCCCATTCCGTACTCACTCTGTCCTAGAAGCATATCATGTCTACTCTCCGTATTTGGGAAGAAGAAGTCACATTGATCTATCTGTACAAGACAGGACCTGAAATGGTCTCTGCTGGGTCAGCCACTTCTCAGCATCAGTCCTCAACAGGGAAGTGGAGATAAGTCTATAGACAGTAAAAAAAGAAAAGTCTGACAGAAGTGGAAGTTGTCTCAATAACTCATAAAGATAAAGTGTAATTGGTGGTAACCAATGTGATTGCCAGCTAAAAATAAAAGCAAGACTCTAAAAAATCACCCCCAAACCAAAAGCTCATTAATCATAGTATTGACTGTCCCACTGCAAAGTTTCATTTGTCCTCATCCAAATCAGTTCAGGTTTCACCAGATTCTAATGAACTGAAATGCCCTGTTGACCATTCTGTTCCAATTTCACTCAATATCGTCATCATCATGCTATCAATAGCCAATATTTGAAGATGTGACAATTTTATAATATTTAAACAAAGTAGTCAAAGCAAGAAAAATTTTTTTTTTCTTCTTTTGCCCCATTTTCAGTGACATTGTTGCTTCTAATTGTTATTACTACAGTATAAAAGTTCTGGTAAATTTGGTTTGACCTCTTTTTTTGATACTTATTTCTGTCTGTTTGCAGATCTTTGAAGATATTAATTGTGAGAATTAATGTCCCTAAGGTTACACATAAATCACATTGAGAAAACTTCTATGAAGTAATCATCCCCCCACCCACAAAAAATAGTTCCAGTGTGTTGTAATTTGAAACCAGAGAATTTAGTTTTGAACCTTTTCAATTTCAAGAATATTTTTCTTGGGGACAGTGTGGTGGCTTAGCAGTTACAGTACTTGCCTGGTGTGCACGAGGACCTGAGTTCAAACCTCAACACCATGTATACAAGTGTCAGGGGAGCAAAGGCCAGATGAAAAAATAAATAAAATTAACTCTCTTTCTCTCTCTCTAAAAGATAAAAAATAAAAACAAAAAGAATATTTTTCATGAGAGTCTTTTAAGAATAATTGTAGTCCACTAAGCCAAAGTTTGGTTCAGTTTTGGAAGAAAGTCAAGGGAGAGCAACTATAGCTAAAATATTTTCAGAATATAGAAAAAAATAGGATTATAAATTGAATCTTGTTTTTCCTGGCTGATCCTACATTTTCTATGCAGAGATACAGCCTATATTTTTCAGGCCTTTATTTCTATAAGATGTAAATATATCCTGAGAAGACATCCTGTGTTCCAGGACTGGGCAAAATAAGAGTGATGGCCATTGGTAGAGCTAAGATATCTGTTCCTATACATGCATGAGTTCCATGAGGTGAGTGTGGTCTCCTCACATTTTAATGTGTGAAACATATTCTCCAAGGAATAAAATGATGCGGCTTCCCAGGGCATTTTTAGCCCCATGAAGGAAGTTGCAAGAGGTGGTATTTTGGACAGGATTCAAGATTCTCACAAAGAGATAAAAGCACAAAGAGCAGTGAAAATTGTACTGTGCCTCTCCTTGTAACTTTGACTGCCAACATCATTCAGAAAGCCACAGTAGAAGGACTTGAGAAGCCACGGCCAATAAGATATATGGATAGAAAAGTAAAAGCATCAACTTAAGGAGCTAAGGAGGGGGCTGTGAGGACCTGAAGATACTCAGGAGTACAGAACAGCAGCATTCTTGCCAAATAATTCACAACATGTTCATAGGCAGAAGCTTGGAGTCATTCGGTTATATTTTTAGTGATCTGATGCCAAATTGGGAAATTTGGGTATGCTACCCATTTGTAGCATGCCAGTTTTTAAATAGAGACTACTGAAACACATTTGTACCACTTCTGCCAAACTTTCCACAGCTTTATAGGCACAGACTTACCTTCCTCTACCATGATTCAGAGGAAAAGACAAGTTGTGGGAACTACATGGCGGTTTGAATCAGTGTCCCAAAGCAAGGTTCCATTAGAAACCAGCTATTACAGACAGAGAGTAAGTTGTAAAATATTTAAAAATCTTTCCAAAACATCAGAGGAGGAAGGGCCCTGGAGACAATGTGCATGTCGGTACCTATGAACACCCAATTTCTAAAAGCACAGAAGACTTTGCTTGAGCTAGAAGGGAAGTTTATGCCACATGTATTAAGATGCAGTCAGAATGTGTCTATACAGCTTGGCACACATATGTAGGCCTTGTTCATAGAGCCCTGAGAAATGTCTCAAGAATACCAACCACTGCTGCATAGTTTATTAAGTGCACTGACAGTGCCTAAAAAAGATTTCTAACTGTGGCTCTACAGAGCCATTTAGATATGACAAGCCTGGTAGATCCCTGAGGCAAAGAAGGATGATAATTTTAAAACTCACCTGCACAGCAGGTCATAGGTGACCTCAGAAATGCTAATGCCTCAGTTCTGTTGCCAAGGCTTTAACAACACTAAAACAGCAGCTGGTCATGTGGAGGTTGGAGGAACTTGCATACCAATTTTCTATACCATGAAATGGGGCAGAGAAGACTCCTGCAGAGCTGTTGTTGGATAGTAGAGAAACTGCTCCAGGAGGTAGAGCAGAAGGGAGCGCAAGTTGGTTCTAGAGGATCTGTAGATATTAGAGACTCCTTCACCTAAAATGATGCCTTGAAAGTCCATATTGGGACTCAAAGTTTCACTAGTGGTGAACAAAAAATTGATTGTAGAAGAAACAGAGAGAAATTCAATGATAGAGATTTCTGAATAACAAGAGAGCAAAAGCCCAGTTCAAGCCCAAGTGCAGTCCTAGCTCTACCTCTGGGACAGGAATTAGCATGAATGTATCATGGCACCTTGATGTCAGACTATGGCACTGAAATTTTTGAGGATGGCAGCCTATCTTGTTCCCAAGGCAGCACTTTCTGAATATAGGCTTGAGATTCTTTTATTACATTATTTTTCTTATCAATATCTGAGTACAAGAAATTCAGCCAAGGAAATCACCCATTAATAGTGCGGAGGAAATGCCTGTTTGGTGGCAGACCTGAGGAAGAGCATAGTGTTGCAGAAGCAAACGGTTCAGGCTTTAGGGGAGCATCCTTGTAGCTGCTTCTACAGGAAGCAACTCAAGGATAATCAAAGTTTAGCTCTCAAACAGAGATATATCTAGAAAGATCTAAGACTGTGTGTGTCCATTTTGAGTAAGCTAGGTGTATTAGCTTTCTGTTGTTGCTGTTAATATTTACCATGTGCACATGGACTTAAAACAATGCACATTTGTTTTCTAATAGTCTGAAAGTCAGGAGTCCAAATTTAGTCTCCCTGGGCTAAATGTAGATGTTGGGAAAACTGACTCCTTCTATAGTGTGCTCTGAAGAATCCTTGCCCACTCCAGCTTCTTACAGGTACCTACATGTCTTTGTTTGTAGCCCCATCTTTCCTCTTCAAAGCTGACAGCATAGTGTCTTAAGCTCAATGTGTCCCTGTTTCTGTCTTTGCTTGTTTTGTCCCTTCTCTGACTCTGAATGTTCAGTCTCCCTCTTATAAGGACAGATGTGGTTATATTGTATTTTGTTGACCCATACAGAATAATCTACCATTCTCAAGATTTTTAACTTAATTGTGCCTGAAAATTCCCTGTTGTCTCATAAGGTAACATATTCACAAATCCTGGAGATTAGGACACAGCATTCCTTAGGAGTATGTGGGAGATCATGATGAGCTACTACAGCAGTCAGAATAGAATGATTCTGAGGGTGTACGCTCTGTGATTCTGAAGCTATGTCCTCCTGAAAGAGCCCAAGGTGGATGTCACTCTGTGACTTACAAGTAAGGTATTTCAGAAAAGAATTCTTGAGAGGTGTCTTTTTCTTTGATCTATGGGACACTGGAAATATCATTAAAATATGACAGAGGGAAATACGTTGTTAGCAGTTCCAACCACTGGAGTTCAATGATAACTCAGCATTGTGTTTAGGACAGAGTTGGTAGAGCTCTGCCCTATTGTTACTGTAGTTATTATTGTTGTACATCTAAATTGGGGTGTAAGGCTCTCTCTAGCTATATAGGACACAGACACACTGGTATAAAACCCAGAACTACGAATAAAGACAACTGGAGCATGACCCTGATTCTAGGAAACCACTCCTATCCATCCAATCAAATATCACTTCCAGAGTCTCCCTGTAAGTCTAAAACAACTTTCAGTCCCCCTTAAGTTACAGAGGGATTAGAAAGTACTTTTCCAGGCAAGAGACAATAGATGTCACATCTATGCCAAAAATAAATAAATAAATAAATAATAAATAAAAATAAAACCCACCCAAACTCAGGACTGGGTAGAAAAATTTGTCTAGTTGGTTCCCTTTAAGAAGGCTAAATCTTTGCTTTATTCCCAGCACAATTCTGTGAGTGATGAAGGAGAAAATGCATTACTCAGAAACCTTTCAGAAAAAGACCAGCTGCCCAGCCCATGTGCTTAGCAGAGAAACAGCTCTCTGCCCCTTCAAAGTCTTCCACACTACAAATATTCTCCATTTTGAGTATGGTAGATAGGTGTATTAGTTTTCTGTTGCTGCAATAACAAGCTACCATGCACACACTAAGGTAAAACAATACACATTTATTGTTTTATAATTCTGGAGATCAGAAGACCGAAGTGGTGAGGGAGGAAGATGGTCCCCTGCAGGAGGGCTGCGTGTAGAATCTCTCCATGAAGCAGGAAGTCAATGGAGAGAGAAGTGCCTTTCTGCAAGATGGGTGAACAGCAAAATTCTACTGAAACCCATTAGTAGACAAACAAGGAAAACTAGAAACTCTCCATCTTCCTATCACATCTACTTTGCTCTCAAATCTTTTTTCCTTACTTAGGGAGGTACTGGAAATCTGAAGTGAATGCCAAACTTGAAAATGGGTGTTTACTTTTAAACTGCATAAAGTCGGACAGTTAAGGTCTGGGGTAAGATAGCTGCTAATCCTTCTCCTCTTCTCATAGGTGGTAATTAACATTCTAACAGTTATAGAAGGAAAAAAGTAACCAATTCAATGCTATCTACCGTATGCAATGACTGTACATGTTGACTCTTTCCTCTTACCTTGTAAGATATTGAAAATTGTAAAAGTCAATAATTCACAGTTTGGGAAGCAAGTTGTTGAATTGTACTATTGAAAATGTACCCACAATCAAGAAAGTGAAGAGATGAAAACTCCATAACCCATCAAAGAAGTCCCAAAATAGTCCCAAAGTTCCAAAGTGAAATAACCGGTGAGAGATTTCAGGCCCCACTCCCTAACACTGAAAATGAGGAAAAAAGGAGGCAATTCTCCTCCTCAAATCCACAACTCCCCAGCCAAAGATTCCATGGATCAGGACCTGGAAGAAAATTTAGAAGAAAGCAACAACAATTTGATTATTAAAATGATGAAAGAATTAAAAGAAGATTTAGGAAGGAAATGAGAGAGAGATTACAGGAGCTGAAGCACCATTTTAATAAAGAATTAGAGGCTCTGAAAAAAGATGTAAGCAGAGCTCTTAGAATTGAAAAACACAGTCAACCAAATTAAAAGCTCAATGGAAGATATTAATCTCAGAGTAAAATCAGAAAATAGAACTTCAGTATTCAAAGAAAGAACATTGGACAATGAAGACAGGCTGAGTAATCTTGAATGCAGAGAATAGAAAAGAAAAAAAAACTTACTGATCATGATCAGAATTTCCAAGAAGTATGGGATGAAATCAGAAGAAATAACATGAGAGTGATTGGGATAGGGAAGAACATTGAAAAATAAACGAACACCATAAAGAATCTTCTCAATGAGATCATCAGAGAAAATGTTCCCCATACCAGAATAGAATGAGATATTCCTATTCAAGAGGCCTATAGGACCCCAAATAGACCTAAACAAATGAGAATCTCACCAAGACACGGTATATTGAAAATGAATAACAGAGAAAATAAAGAAAAAAAATACTAAAAGCAGTAAGAGGAAAACACCAAGTCACATTCAGAGGAAAACCAATAAGAATCACTGTCGATTTCTCAAGACCGTAAAGGCAATGAAAGCATGAAATGAAAAATTTCAAATATCGAAAGAAAAGAATTTTCAGCCAAAAATACTTTACCCAGCAAAACTCAGCTTCACATTTGATAGGCAACTAAAACTGATAAGAACAAACTAGCAACACACATGAACAGCTCTACAGAGAATACTAAAAGATAAGCTTCAAACAGAGGAACAAGCAAATAACCCCAAAAACCATAATCAGTAAAAAAGTCAATAAAAGTATAACTCACTAAAAGATAACCAAGATTTCACAAAATAAGCAAAGGTCACAATGCCAGAGAGCCAAAATCATATATCTATTCTAACGCTGAATGTGAATAAACTCAATGCCCCAATCAAAAGAAACAGATGAGCAGACTGGATCCAAAAAAAAAAAACCAACAAAAAATTGAACAATATGCAGATTACAAGAGACTCACCTCACAGCCAAAGACAGCTACAGATTAAAGGTAAAAAGTTGAGAAAAAAAAAGAAAAAAGAAACCCTACACTTATGACCCAAAAAAGCAATCTGGTATTGCAGTACTCATATCTGACAAAGCAGTTTTTGACCAAAAATTAGTCAGAAGAGACAAAAAAAAAAAAAAAGGCCATTACATCTTAGTTAAGGGAATGCTACATCAAGGAGATTTAACCATAGTTAACATTTATGCACCAAACTGATATGTTCCCAAATATGTCAAAAAATTACTCCATGACATTAAACCACTTATAGTTTTCAACACAATAATTTTGGAAGACTTTAATACAACTTTATCATCAATAGATAAATCATCAAAACAAAAAATCAACAAACTCTCCAGCCTAACTAAACCTATAAATCAAATAGACCTAACAGAATCTGCACAATATTCCATTCCAAATCAGCTGAATTCACCTTCTTTTCAGCAGTACATGGACCCTTTTCCAAAATGTATCATATCTTAGTCCACAAAGGTAATCTCCTACCAGATGTCAATGGTATGATCCTAGCAATTAACAACAAGAAAAATAACAGAAAGTACATAAATACATGGAGATTGAATAATACAGTCTTAAATGATGAATGGACCAACAGGAAGTGAGAACAGAAATAAAAAAATTATTGGAAATGAATGAAAATGATGGCACAATATATCATAATTTCAGGGAAAGTATAAAAGTATTCTTAAGAGGTAAATTTATAGCACTGAGTGCCTTCATCAAAAGTCAGGAGAAAGCCTAAATAAATAAACTTATGCTACACCTCAAATCTTTACAAAAAAGAACACCATTCAAGGCCCTTCCAAAAAAAAGGAAACCCAGGACCTGATGGATTCTCAGCTAAGTTCTACCAGATCTTTACAGAAGAATTAACACCTCTCCTTAGTAAGATATTCAATGAAATTGAAAGGGATGGAACTCTCCCTTTTTTTATGGGGCAACCTTACATAACCCTAATACCAAACCCCAACAAAGACACATCAAGAAAAGAAAACCAATATCCCTTATGAATGTAGATGCAAAAATCCTTAACAAAATCCTAGCAAACTGTATACACAAACACATCAAAAAGATAATATATCATAATCAAGTGGGCTTCATTCTAGCTATGCAAGGTTGATTCAACATATGAAAATCAATAAATGTAAATCACCACTTAAACAGAATTAAAGACAAAAACCTTATGATCATTTCAACTGATGCAGAAAAGGCCTTTGACAAAATCTAACTCCCATTTATGCTCAAAATTCTTGAGAAAATAGACGTTAAAGGAACTTGCCTCAATTTTGTCAAGGCCATTTATGACAAACCCACAGCCCACATTATACTTAATGGAGAAAAACTGAAAGCATTCCCACTAACCTTAGGAACAACACAAGGCTATCCACTCCCATCACTCTTACTCAGTTTAGTGCTTGAAACCCTAGCCAGAACAATCAGACAAGAGCAGAAAACCAAAAGGATCCCCATAGGAAAAGAGAAGTTAAACTATCTCCATTCGCCAATGATATGATCCTATACCTAGAAGACCCAAAAAACTCTATCAGAAGACTTCTAGAGCTTATAAATGAAATAAGCAAAGTGGCAAGATACAAGATGAACACTCACAAAACAATAACTTTCCTATACTCAAACAACAATTAAGCTGAAGAAGAAATCAGGAAATTCATCCCATTCATGATAACTTAAAAAAAATAAAACTACTTGGGAATTAATTTAACAAAGGAAACAGAAGACTTCTACAATGAAAACTATTGAATATTGAACAAAGAAACCGAAGAAGAACTGAGAAAATGGAATGACATCCCATGTTCTTGGGTAGGCAGAATCAACAGAGTTAAAATGGCCATTTTGCCAAAAGCACCGTACATATTCAATGCAGTGGCATTAAACTGAAAAGCTTCTGCACAGCTGAGGAATTAATCAAGAGTGTCAAGAGATAACCTACAGAATGGGAGAAAATCATGGCCTGCTACCTCTCTGACAGGTGGATAATATCCAAAATACACAAAGAACTCAGCAAACTTAACACCAAAACCACAAACATTCCAATCAATAAATGGCACTAAACTGAAACTTCTCAACAGAGGACATTCAAAATGCCATCGATTTTTGAGAAAGGATTCTACAAATGTAGCAATCAGAGAAATGCAAATCAAATCTGCACTGAGATTCCACCTCACTGCTGTTAAAATGGTAGAGATGAAGAATATGAACAATAACAGTTGCTAGAGGGCTTGTGGGGAGAAAGGAACACTACTAACACAGTGTTGGTGGGACTGCAAGCTAGTACAGCCACTATGGAAAGCAGTGTGAAGAACTCTCAAACAATTAGAGATGGAACCACTATTACACTCCTGTGTCTTTTCCCAGAAGAGCTAGAATCAGCTTATTACAGAGATACAGCTACATTAATGTTTGTAGCAGCTCAATTTATAGTAGTGAAGTTATAGAAACAACGTAGATGCCCTTCACTGGATGAATGGATCCAAAACCTGTTTTACACACACACACACACACACAAAATGGAGTTCTACTCAGCTATTAGAAAGAAAGTTATCATGGCTTTTGTAGGTAAATGGATGGAAATAGAAAAAATCATTCTGAGTGAAATAAGCCAAACTCAGATACTTAAGACTCAAATGTTTTCTCTCATATGTAGAAGCTAGAATAAAACATAAGACAGGATGAAAGTTAGTCAAGTTTATTTAATAGACCCACCAAATCTGCAGTAACACATATGCTGTGGGAACTATAGCACCTTAAGGGAAGAGGGAGGGGAAAAAAGGGGGTGTTCAACACAGTAGAGTACAGTTGACTCCTATGAGAACCCCAAATGCACACAGGCATGCCTATAAATCTCGTAACTTCACTGTTTAAATTACATGTATGTGGTCATTTATATCTGTAACTTGGGGGAACTACAGAGGAGTCATGAGATCAGGGAGTGGGGGAAGGTGAAGAGCCTAGACAGAACCACGTTTAAGCAACTCTGTCAATACGTATGCAGGTATAAACATGAACCAAGGATTCTCTTCATTATGTAAGACAATGCTAAACTCCCCC